>BGPR01052811.1:0-10529 GCA_013235015.1 Araneus ventricosus
TCTGTCTGTCTGTCTGTCTGTCTGTTTGTTAAGCTTTCACGACCAAACCACAAAACCGATTTGGATGAAAATTGGCAGAGTTGTAGCTTGAAACCCGAGAACGGACATAGGCTAGGTGAAATCACGTTAAATTAATTATTTTTGACTACAGATTAAAAATAGTTAACAAAGAAAGCCCATTGACTCCGCGATTCGCGATGAAGATTTTTATTTTTCACTCAACTGTCACGTGATCCTTCAGGAATGCGAAAACATGTGAAATAAATTATTTTTTAAATCAACTATCACGTAATCAAATTATCATTACAAAATAATTTTATATACCATCATAAAAGAGATAAAATTTACCTTTTCAATGATATTAATTTTTTTTATTAATTTTTTAAATTTTACGTGCAGACGATTTTGAAATAACTCAAATTTATACCTACTTCGCTGCTAGGAAACGGTTAGACTTTGAACTAATTTATCTTTGTTTCTGAAAGTTTTGCTTATGTTTATAAATATCTATAAAACAAGGCAGAAATTACATGTATCTGTCTGTCTGCCGGTCGATCGGTCGGTCACAAGAACTCCTCCTAAACGGTGAACGGTAGCGACATGAAATTTACACACAAGGTGCTATTTTCAAATTTCAGAGTTAATTAGTTCTTAAGATATTTAATTAAATAACGAACATTAGCCGCTTTTAAGCCTATTGCTTAGACGTTTTTTGCCAATAACTTCCGAAATCTTTATTAGACAACAATTATTTTTATGCCATTTTAAAGACCAGAAAATGATCTTTTTAATGCTATTAATTACATTGCGATGAAATGTTTTCTCTGATTGTTATTAAGGTTTAAAAATATTTTTGTAACGTAATTTCTAACAAGTCTTTTTATTCTTATAGAAATAAATTCAAGCGAAATTACTCTTTCGAGCGCGGGCTTCTGCCAGTGTTAAAGTTAATATAAGAAAATATTGCTTTCTTTGACCATTAACAACAAAGGAGACTTTACACTTCCGGTTTCCTGTTGTCCTTGCATTTGCAGCTTTTAATGCGGTTACACAGTGATCCAATGACGTTAGTGAATTATTCTCTTGATGTTTTGTTTAAATTTCACAATGAGGTATTACAAAACATCCATCTGTAGATACGGTAATGGGAATTAACAAGAAACATCATATACTGTAGACCTCTTCAACATCTTAGAATTGTCAGGGCACCTTCCGACAAGCCGAGATTGAATGCCGCTGTGGCAGTACTACTAATACGCAACCTCGATATACCGAGACAGCGCAATGGCACACGGTCACAAATTACACACCAAGGTCCAAAAGTTATGAAAGCTATTGTTATGACTGATATAGGGAGAAGAGAGCGTATTTTAATTCCACGCCTTCCGATAATGCCGAAGGATTTATCATCTCAGTTCAGAAGGCAACAAATCCCTTTCAAAATGTCATTTACCAGGCTCAGGGCCAGATACTGAAAGTGGCAGATGTACATATGGAAAAACCATATTTTTTGCATGGGCAACTATACATGGCGTGTTCACGTGTGTCCAGCCCACATAACTTCTACATCCGTGTAAATAATGTGATATACAAAAGTATATTAGAATAGATAAACAATTTACATAACTATATCAGCATACATGTACAGTACACTCCTGTCAGCCGTCGAATTAAGTATTATCAACCGTCAGAACTTTTTCCTTTCCCCTTTCAAAATGCAACAAAACATTTACATTCGTGAATTAAAAAAAAGATTAATTCAAATTCTTCGCGTACGAAGTCGCGGGTAACAGCTAGTAAATGAATAAAAATCATTTTTCGCAAGAGAAGAAAAATGGAATAAATATATATCAATTCTTGTTAAAATTCTTACTAAAATAATTATTTGCACTATTTGAAACTATCACATTAAAAAGAATTTTTATTAAAACAATTTTTAAATAATTATTCTTTACATTTCAGTTGCCATATTGCCGACAAACTCTACGCAGCAGAAAACTGATCCCAACCACAAAATGCGCTTCGGTCGGCTACAACAACTAGGCTTGATCTAGCAAAAGCTATTGCTAGGTCAAGCCTAGCTTAGTCAAGTCTCCCTAACTTTTTAGGATCAAGTCTCCCTAACTTGACTTTTTCTAAATAATATAAAAATTTAACCACTTACTTAACCTACTTAATTAATTAAAATACCGCATAATGCTATATATCAAATTAAAACTAGAAATATACTTAAAACTCAGAAATATTTTAATTTATCACATCTTCAATAGTAAACTTCCTATCCACTGAGGAATGAAAAAGTGAAAATTTACTTTTGGGTTCCCAAAATATATTTACCTATATACCATTATGATGGCTTTTAAGATTGGAATTAAAATCCCCTCAAAATGACCATGTGACCAAAGGTCAAATAAAAATGGCACACAAAAATTACCAATAATCTCACAAGCTGAGAAAATCACGTAGGGTCAAGTCTCCCTGGGGTCAAGTTTCCCCTAAATGTTTTACCTGGAAATATGACTAATTAATGTTACAGTGAGAAATTTTAAACTTAAGCTATATTTAAGATTATATTGTGCTCTTATTGAAACTAAAATAATATATTCAAAAAAATTTAAAACTATATGACTATTAAAATATTTTTTTCATCACACTCTCGATTAGCGCCCCCTCGGACTTTGGCGCCACGGGCAGTCGCCTCTGTTATTTATCATTATTTGTTTCGCGAAAACGATGTTAACTGGTGTATTAATGCATAAGGAAAAAAAATTCGAACTAGGGCTGCAATCTGTTATCTTTATTAGATACAAGAAAAAATGTATTTTTACAAATAGATCATTAAAAGACCATCGTCTGTCTAAGAAAAGACGGGGGAAAAAGAGGAAAGGGCTTTGAAAGGGGCTTTTTTCCATCTTTGTGGTAGAATCTCGCCTAAGAGACATCGATTATGCTAAAGTTACACCATGTATGGTTGTCTGATGTAGAATAGTCACTATGTCTGATGTAGAATTATTATTATTCGGAAATGTCCTCCCATTGGTGTGATGCGAAAGCTTAGAAAGTGGAGTGCCGGATCATGTATCGTTTTTATCTTCTCACCATGGTTTAACATTCTGAGGTCCGCCCTTCGAAAGGTAACGTAAATCTAAGCAAAGGATGAATTTTCCCCATTTGGAATCCCTTTTCGGGGTGGAAGAAAAATTGCAGCCCGATTTTGTTCGAAATGTTTTGTCTCGGCCTCCAAGATTTAGAAAAAAGTGAGAAAATAAAGATTGATAAAATGAGAATTAAGAAAAACAATTAATTATTTAGAAAATTTTGATTAAATATTTTTTAGTTAAAATTGTTTTTTAAAGAAATATTGAAGAATTTGAGAGAAGTCATGCGGTTCCCTTAAAGTTACGATGCACAACTAAATGTCAATCTCGCTTAAGAATACAGTATACTCTCTATTATCCGTGCTCATTCCAGACTCACAAAACAATTTAAAGAGAAACATTTTCATGCATGTAAAATCGATGTTGATGTTCGATCGAGAGATTCATTCCGTGAAACTAGTGAGCCGTGACGGCGGAGGCTAAAGAAAAGATTTTTTTTTCTTCCTCCGCGTGCAATCTTTACCGGTTCAACCCCTAATTTTCCTAGAAATGAATCATCCACTTCCTGCTTGCTCATTCTCGTACGAACATGCTTCTCCCTGACACGCCATTCTTTAACTTCTTCGTATTCTTTCACTTTCGCACGTGTTCCTTTAGTTTTTGCGTCTTGTTTATCGTCAGTGAGTAGCGTGAAATTTTTTATTCGTAAAAGTGTGTGATGTAAAACGAAAATGAAACGTTTTAAATGCTTAACAAAAATTAGAAATCCTTCAAAAACTTGATAATGGAGAATCAGTTGTACTGATGCAGAAGATGTACTAAATGAGGGAAATAAAATTTCTCATTCTGCTGCTCTACAATCTGTGGAAACTTTGTTAGATTATATGAGACAAAGAGGATTTGATTAACGTTGACATTACTTCGGTTCGTAAAATATGTGTCGATATACGACAAGATTTGAACAAACGGCAGAAGCAAAGACGCATTGCAGATTTTTTTAAAGCAGTAACTGTTAAAGGAAAATCCCTAGTTTGATGTTATTCATCATGCAAATGTAAGTAATTTTTGTACTGATGTTGATTTTTTCTTCAATAAAAATGAGTTTTCGGATTATCCGTGTTTTTCTATTGTCCGTGCGATCCCTCCCGGTGATTAACCCGGATAACCGGGAGTGCACTGTATATTTCGCAGAGAGAGAAATCAGCATGTAGAATAATTGGCGCGTGTGTAGCGAAATCTCGGTCTTGTGCCATTGAACTGAACGAAAACGAGCAACAAAACAACCATCCGGTAGGAACAAATGTGTGCTGATTTTTCTAATATATAAGATATATGTGAGGCAAGCGGATGTAGTCGAGTCGGAGGCGTGTCATAAGCACTTTCTGCCTCCGTTTCGAGGAGTTCTTATCGACTGTAGTTTGGTGTGGATCTGAACGTTTCAATTTGTTTGCCATCGTAGGTGAAAAATGTAATTTGTATGTTTTCTTAAAATTAATATGACTCGAGAACATCAACGGGGATTCTCATTCTTATTTAATACTGTCTTGGACGGCAAGTAGACGGCCGTTGCTACGTTGGGTATAAAAACATTTTGGATTATATTTCCTAGTCAGTCACTGGCATAGATGGTTTAAAATGTTTTGTGTTATGTATTGTTGGCCGTTTTATGCCGTTTAAAAATATATGATTCGACTTATTTTCAAAATTTTAGTAATTTAAAAAAAAGAGGTTGAGTAATGCATAAAGTTCGAATTTTTCTCAGATTCCTCCTATTTTTTTGAACTCGATAGAAAATATTAATATCCAATTTAGATATTTATAACCTAAATATCTCAATATTTAGAAATTATATACAATCCATGCGATTCATAGCTTATATTATTCTTGAACACAGACAAATTGAAATGACTTCAGGCTCAAACTTACACTGCTGCATGAAGAAAAACTTAGGATTTAATTGGAAACCTGAAGAATTCCGGGCAAAAAATGTCTGGCATTGAGTGGTATCACTCTGTGAGATCCGCATCCATCGTAGTGACGCCACTGAGACATCACCTGAACAAATAAAATTTAAAAAGTGGGCAACAAATCTATTAAGAAGAGCGAAAAACAACGATCAAGTTCATTGCCTTCGCTTACAGTCCTGGAAAGAACGTGAAATTTCGAAGTTTTAAGTTATAGATTTATAACAATAACTCATTTATTTATTTATTTTGTTTGATAAAGAGAAAAAAGAGTGCTATAGTTTGCCTGCTCGAAGCGCGCCCATCGAATAGCGCCTGACATCGGAGCAGCTGGAGAAACAGCAGGTGGTTGTAATGGAAGAGATCGGTTGCAATGCCTTATTATTCTACATTACTCCTATTTCTAATCGGAATATTTCGCGCCGCCTTTTCGGCGACCTTTTCAGGTAAGGAATGGCTTATACATTATTAACCATTGATGCTTTAATCTCTGCACTTATTCTTTGTTTTGCTTTTCTCGCTAATGCGATTTTTTATCGATAATGTGCCATTAGTATTTACAAATTTGAAATCTCTGTTTTTTTTAAAAAATAAAGAGAAATTTCAGTGATATTTTCTGTCGAATGCATTTGAAATCGTGCATCGATCGAAGTTTTAAATGAATTTATACCTTTTGCGAATTTTATAACTCTCTGATAATATGCATTATATGTATGTGAATACTGAATTCATAGATTATAAGTTCTATCACTTTCTATGCAGTTTGCCTTTAAACAATTAATTTGAGAAGAATTATTACAATTTTAATTTTAACTTTATTTGACAAGCATTTACAGGAAATAGAACCCAAGATATAAATTTATTTAAAAATAAATTTGCAGTTTCTGAATTTTGGTGAGATATTTTTTACGATGAGATTTTCCGTCAAGCAGCAGCATTTAAGCTAAAAACACCGATAGTTGAGGAAGCAACTAATAATTAAAAATGTTTCAGATTCATTTACAACTTAAAAAACAGCATTTTGTATAGGCCGAAATGTCAATGTTTAGTGCACGAAAATTTTTCTTGCCTTCAAGTAACTGCGATATTACCATGGCATGATTCATTGACCCGTCCTAATAAGGTTACAACCGCACGTACTACTGCAGAACGTTTGTTTTAAGAAAGTTGGTTAGGTTTGGTTAGTTTCCATTTGTATTTAATCTTTTAAAGAGCCATTTTTTTCTAGTAGTGATTTAATAAAATAATTTTGGGATTGAGATTAATTTAAGAAAATGAATTCATTTAGCTTATTGGATGGCATTAATTTTTTGTTAATTAATTTTATTAATTACTAATTAATTAGCAAGTCAAGACACTTCAATATGGGTCGAGATCAGAAATCAGAATATCTAGGTTTGTGCTTCGTCGAAACATTTTGCGAAGCGCCAACCTTAAAAATTGCATTTAAAAATTGATGAATTTGGTGGTAAGTATAATTACCATTGCCTTAGAACGGGTTAATACTGGTCAAAATAACCTTTTTTCATCTGAGAAGCATTATAAAGGGGTGATTGCGTTCAGGATTGATGCGGGTTTTTTTTTTTATCTTCTCAAATTCGGAAGTTCAGGATATTTTTAGATTCCTTATCTGTCTCAAATTTTGATTTAGAAACAACTATATCATTAAGATAGTATAATAATTTTAGATTATATTAATATAAGTGGAGTAGTCTAACTTTCTGTCGAAACAAATTAGTGAAAATCCAGTCGTTTTGTTTAAATATGCATTATTTGTGCATAACATTAACAATCTACAATTATTAGAAATTATGTTGGATTTTTACAGCAAATTAGTTTCCAGGATGTTCGAAATGGAGTCGCAGTATTAGAACATTGAATAAATACTACCTGACGATATTCAAGGAATAAGAGTAATTTTAATAAAATGCAATTATCGGCTAATGCTTCCATATTTATAAATTATTCCGATGAACCTATTGTCGCTTTAGATTATTATTCATCCTTTAATATCGAAGCGATTAAAAAAATGGTCCATTCTCTTTTCTTGTAAATCTGATTATTCTAATGTTATTAGCAGTATGCAAGTATAATATAATATTATAGGCTTTTTAATTATTTCTTGACTAATATACTATCTGTGTCTAACGAGTTGCGATCATAATGAACTAGCTCTATTCCTAAAGTTATTTTATCCGACTAAATTTCCAAAATCGCACTTTTTGCAATGTAAATGTCATATTCATTTTTTTTTCTATTGAGAAGTGAAACAAATTGTGTTTCAAAAATTATTTCAACTACTTAACCGAAATTCTAAAACATTTTATTGCTTCTGCAATTAGAATTCTTCAGAAATTTTCAATATCTTGATTTACCTAGTTTTGAAGTTATAATGCTTTGATGGAATTCGGAGTAAAATGCTTCTCAAAATGTAATTTCAATACGTAAACTAATTAACGACTCTATATAATAGAAACTATCCTGGTAAATGAAAAATTTTCATAAAGTTGCTCATAACTAATAAGAATTTCGACACTCTGAGCGTCCTAGTTCGGACGCTATATCATAGTATTGAAATTCTTTGCAAATTTTTCCAAAAGATGCAAGATTTAAAAAAATAAATAAATCGTTGAATATGAAAAAATGCTATGAAAACTATGGTAAAATTACATACAAGCTTTATTTTCATATGCTTTTCTGTAAATGGCGGAATTTTTAAAAGTTTGTTGTTCATGTTTCTTACGTTACAGCATTTTGTTGATGTCTGTTTCCCCCATACAGTACAATGCTAATTCAAAATTAAAATTTCGCCATCTTGGAAAGTTTTTCAATAATTACAATAAAATTTTAAGAGGACATTTTTGCTATCTATTTGCATCAATGATGAAATGTCGAATAATCCTGTACAGTTTACTCTGATATTATTCTTATCCCGCTAGATTCGCAAAATTATGTACTGTTATGTTATTCATGAAATATTCCAATAATCTACTAAATAATAACAAATTTATTACGTGAGAGAAAATAATTAAATTAATTCACTAATCTTTTAGTGTCAATTATGAAGACAACCTTTTCTTACGTGATATGCGCCAAATGCGTCTCATCAATTTAATTTTGAAACCCTTTGCGCATCTTGAAAGAGGAAAGGATGTGACGTCACAGCAATGCTTAAAACTACATGCAGTTGGGTGTTAATTGACATGCGCAGTTACGTGTGTCATGTGACTGTTGTGTCATGTAAACTGACTTCATTGGTGCATTCACCTTGCAAATATTTTATCTCATAAAAGAGTTCTCCTGCTGTGTTGAATTTCTTCTAAATTCTGCATGTCTAGACACATTGCTACTTGGAATTATATTTTACTTTTTTGGTTTTCCTTAAGTGCTCTGCTTTTTGTTTTCGAACCACGAGTAGAAGACACTGTTTACAAGTAATTGTTTTTGAGGCGCTGCTTTATTGCTTTTTGATGTCTCAGTTGATGGATAAATCACGCAGATCATAGACAGGAAACATCTTGTAATTCGTAGTATTTTTGCCTAGGATACATCCGAATTGTTTGTGTCCTTAGAAACACGAATAAAAATCGAAACGATGTTTTTAGGTAGTTGTAAAATTTTGAACATATATTTTAACTTACTGAACACAATATATACTTCTGAATTTTGTTTTGTGTATGTATTTTTTAATGAGGATGTTCGTATAATATTTTGCCTCAGAAGGTGGTTTATAAAGTGTAATTCATATTTTGTAATTTTTCTTTAATTAGCAGAAAGGAGTGAAAAAGGATGGAATTGAATTCATCGACTCGGTGCATTATCTAATACAGTATGCTGATGTAGGTGATTTAACAAGCTGAATATCTCCACGCACTGAAATTCATAATCATATCAAATTAATATAATTTAGGCGAAAATGTGAAATTAAGAAATATATGCAAGATTTCTGGATAACGGACGCGTGGTCTTGCAGTAAGAGCTCGGATTTAGGCTCGAAGGTTTTTTACAGATTCAAAAGCCGATAACTCTAAGCATCCGCCATGTGCTTATTATGTGCCGTCCCCCTTCTGGTGCGGAGTAGAATTTGGAGACAAATGTGGGTTCAGGTGTCGTCCTTCGCCACGCTGCCTCACTACAGTCCAGAATTACAGGTCTTTTCTAAAATAGCCCTCATTTTGCTTCAGAACGGGATTTCAGAAGAATAAACTCCGTTTCGAGAGTAAAGTTGTTTGCATTAAACCGCAAATGATGTTACGGTGTCATTTAGTTCTCACAAATTTTTTTTTAACTCGCCATCCCCCGAGGAAAAAAAATGTACCTAGCTCTTTCTATTATCAGTACCTTTTGGATGGAACGTTTACAATGGCTGGAAAAATTCCTGGCGTTTTTCTAGTTTTTTTATTATTTTATTTTATTGGTCAAAGTTTTCTTTTATTTGTACTGTGGGGACAGAATTGCACCACAAGACTGCTGGTGTTAATGCATTTTTCGTTTGCCCTACAAGGCCAAAAAGTTGAAATGGCGAATACATCTCGAACGAGCATAAATTATTTTGATAAAAATTTTGAAGATTTTGCTCGTTGCTGGATTTCTGAGGTTCAAGAAACGGACTATGTAGCTTGTGCCTGTGATGAAAATAATGCAGATTCGCGATGCCATTTCCAAAGACTGTGTTCCTGATTTCGTATAATCTCAAACTTTGATCTTTATGAAAATGCGGTTACTACTGGCTGAATTTTTCATTTTTAAATTAATTTTTTTGAAAGTTTTATTTTTAAAGTAATTTTTATGCATATATTTACATTATCCAATCGTTGAAATTAAACTTAAGTGATTAAATCTGAAATTGGGAAAAAAAATACTTAAAAGTCACTCATTTTTTCATTCGCTTTAAAGTATTTATACGTGGCCATTTGAAAAAAAATAACAAATTATTTAAAAGATATATTTACTTATTTATTCAATTGATAAAAATAACATTTGAAGATTCCATTATTTTTATAAAAACTTATTTATTTGTTTTTGCACGTGCAATTATGCTAGCTTGGAACGAAATCTCACCAAGACGCCATTACCAGTTAAGGCTTAACTCTTTCGGCCCTAATGGCCATATAAGTCCCGGAGATTAGACTTCATTCCCTACCGGGTAAATAAATTCTACTTTTATTTTTCTTTTGTCAACATTAAATTAAACTGCTTTTCATAGTTAAATTTTAATCATGCAAAAGTTGGGTCGAAGGATTAAGAGGAATACGTTGACATAGATATTCATCTGAGTGCCAGTACCTGTGCACTTTTATATAATTTTGCTGTTTTCCCGAATTAATGCCTTTCTAATCTGAAACTTTTATGGTGATTTATTGACAGCCAGATGGAAACTAAATAGACGTTAGGACGTCACAGTTCGAAATATGGGAACTAAATACACATCAGGACGTCACAGTTCGAAATATGGGAACTAAATACA
>BGPR01052812.1:0-10529 GCA_013235015.1 Araneus ventricosus
AGAAAAATTATTTTCACCTTTGGCGTTCATTTTTTCGCATGAATAAAAGCTTATACTTTAAATTATTTATTTTATTCTTTGCTAATTTTCTCCTATCTCCTAGATTTCTTTGAAATGGAGTATTATAGCGGAAAGAAAGGATTATTTTTAGTAAAACGAATGAAGGTAGGATCAATCGTGCACTCGATGTCTCTAGTATCTCAAGTGGGTTCCTGGCTGAATTTTTTAACTTGAAAAAAATCCTAAGACTCTGCTAGCAGCGGTAACGGGGAACGTAGTACCATCACTCGTTCATTGCAAGTAAGGATTGTGTACGCAAGTCTGGTATAGCGAGAAAAAGAAGCGAGCCACAATGCACCAGTTTAGTGTTTATGGGGACATATGACTGTTAAACCTCCAAAATTTTCGATTTTTTGAAAAAAGTGCTATTCCCAGTCTTTTCTGAACAATTTAAAACAATCTGCGGTAAATTCCCATAATTATGAGTTATGAAGGAAAATGTATCGGTTGTTCAACGTAAAAATGAAAATGGCCATCTTTAAAGCTCTATATCTCAATGTGGTTTTCTGATATTGCGCGTACGATATCTCAAGAAATATTGAACATTTTTACCAATTTTTTGTGTCTTCTGTTGTTACCCTTTACCTCTAAAATAAACCATTAGTTATGTTTTTAACATTTGTGGTTACTGAAATATAGAAGATCTCCCATACAAGGTTTCTTGTGGCGTTTTAGCATGTGAATCAATTTCCGTCCTGAGACTCCAATGGGAGGAACGTAGTCCTATGTTAGAAAGAATTAAATTTACAAAAGAACAATATACGTAAGTATGTAATACGATGCACAATGCAAGTATCTCTCTACATACGCGCGCCTATTGAAAGGTTAATATAATTGAAATTGCAAAGCAGATATAAATTCAGTTACTACGGATTAAAAATTAACTTTTAATCTCGATTATAATTTAAGAGACTTCCTTGGAAAATTTGTTTTTTAAGCACCTATTGGCTCTGCTTTTAAGATTAATAGCTTTTATGTTTAAGATATTTTTCCTAAATTATCATTTAGTTCTTTACTGTTATGGTTAAGTTATTGCCATTATGGTTATTTGGTTGACCAGACCGAGTCGATCACCGTCCTGCAAAGTGGCATACGGAACAATTACCAACAGGGCGGAGCTACCTACTACGACTCCGCCTCCGTCTACATCTCCGCTACCACAACGACCCTACTCCAGACGATAGAACCTGGTGAGAAAATTTATCTACAAAGACCAATTAAAATAATATAACCATTAAATTGGAATGCTTCGTGTAACCGAATTCCTAGGTACCTATCCAGGTCCCAAAATTTCAATCAATCGCCAAACGAAAGACCCACCGAGACTGGTTATTTGGGTAACCCGAAAATTGGTATGATTGCTGTAATACTCTATTTATTATTATATGCAGTTTTGCCTGACTAATATCGAAGTACTGCTCATCCAGCAATGCTCCTCCTCAAATACTACCAATTATGCTGAGAAGGGCAACTTAACCTTTAACGTTCCGTTGGCTCCGCTAAGTCGACCTTAAGTTTAACCTCAAAATGCATATGATAGAATTTTTTTATTAAAACAATTTAGACAGGATTTTACCGAGATCGTTACTACTTTTTCTGGTTGCTAATCAAAATAACTGCGTAGTCTTTTAAGAAATTTAATCTGCGAATACGACATACAAAGTACAATACTCATCTAATTTTTAGACCGCAAAGGGTAAATGCAAATCGTAACGTGAAGTGTAAAGTAAGAGGTCAGCGGGGTCATTAACCGCTTAACTGAAATGTCCGAGAATACTCGTGCATCGAATTATCGCATTTTTAGTCTTAAAATTCATTAATTAGCTTTATAATTTTACACAAATTACTTTGAACCTATAAACATCTCGAGTATTATATGCCTTCTGAGATGAAAACGACAGCCCTTTCCAAAACAGAAGGGATCGCCTCATTAGATAGCAAAGAAAATTTATCGGTTAAGGGGTTAAATTTGTTGCCGACAAAGGATGCTACCCTGGAAGCATAAAGTGCTTAAAGGTGCGTCGTACGTGACAGAACAAACGCGGTTTTGCAGAACATTTCATCCTTAAAAAAATAACCACGCACACACACACAAAATGATGCCAACTCTGACCACAAAGTAGAATTGGAAGTTTTTTCAAATTTTATGATGTTCATATCGGTTTTTCCACGTGTACCACACACAGAAGAAGAAAAAATAGCCATGTTCTTTGAGTATACTATTTTTATTGACTGGATTTATAAAAATACTGAAGAGTGCAGAAAAAGTGGTTCATTTTTTCTGATTAATGCCCTGTTAAAAAGGCCATTAGTGAGCTTAATTAATTAATCAGAGATCCCCAGCTTAATGAAATTTATAGTATTTAATATTTCTATTCCCGTGTCGGATGCAATTTGTAAATCGTGGGAATCTACAATTGACAAAATTGTTCAAAAAAGACCCACAGCAATTAATTGGGAAGATGCAGCAGTTGGAACAACTGACAAAAGAATGTTTATTTATTCCAACGATGCAACACCTGGCCATAAATCTGTCAGAAAGTTGTTAAAAGCGGCCAAAGGTAGAGGCCAAACTTTGAAAAACATTTTGTGAACAGTACTTTCCGATTAATGTCGCAGTATCTGACTTAAAAAGTCACTGACAGAATTGCAAATTCTGAAGGTATGCCTTGGTTTTAAATAATTAATTTTAATATAATGTTTTGTCACTAATGAGTAATAAACATTCTACTGGTTAATTAGTATTTTTATATCTATTTTGCACTTTACTGTGGCCCGCCAAATTTGGACAAACTGCCTGCAGAACATTTCCAACTGCTTGAGGCCATATTGCAGAACACTGGATATGATTCTGCTCCTGGGGATGCTAGGAGGCTAAAGTATTTCGACGAAAGGATACAGAATATTTCGTAAACATCGGTGTCTTAGTTTTGGATTATAAAGAAAGTACTTTGAAAGCAAATTTGGCGATCATCACCTAAGTGAAAGCACACGCAGGAATTACAGTAAATATTTCCAAATACCTTTCTTAAAACTGTCCTTTCATCCGTTAAATAAATTCTTTCGTCTACAGGTATCTTAATTTTGGAAGTGCAGATTAAAAAGTCCTTGTATAATGACATATCGAACAGTTTTTTCTCGGCTAATTTTTTACATGACACAACGATTTTTGAGGAATTTATTTTACCCTCTCTTTTTTTGAAAGGCTTCTTACTATTACGTTATTTTTTGATATTCCATTAACGTATGTAATATTTGTTTATCAGCTACAATAAGAATTGAACTTTTCCAATAAACTTCCGAGATCTCTTATTAATGGCCAGCACACATTAGTCAAGCCAGGTTCATGTTTGTTTTCTTTCAAAAGCTCTTGTCGTATGAATAAATAATACCTTATAACGTCCGCATATGATAGTAATACATTATCTTTAAAGGTTTCTGGCGCACCAAATCCACAACTTGTCTGTTCGCGTCGTAGGCATTTATGTATGCCATATAAAACAAGATTTATTAAATAAAGGAAATAATACTATAAGCTTTCTCTATTTCTGAAGGAGGTAGAAAATCATCTTATTCGGTAAACTTTTAGTCTACGGTGCCCATTTGTTTCTCGCCAATTTTTTTGGCGCAATTTCATTTGCTGACGCCAAACACTGTTTGGGATGCGCAGTGCGCTTTTCATTGCTATACTGCGCATGCTCCATTTGAAAAGAAGCGATTGAGCTCGTAGTGCCTTCGGCATTTCAAACGTGTACCGGGCAATTTTTTTTAACTTAATAAAACATCAGCGGCTTCGCTTTCTGCAAAGCGGGACACTAGTAGCTTCGCTTATACATTGAGAAGCAAAAACACAGAATAACATACACAATTCTGAACCTAAAAGTGAATGAAAATGTTCAAAAACTACTTATTTTTCATTTCCACGCACCAATAAATAAGGAATTGAAGGATAGTATGTATGGGCAGATTACTTCGTTCAAACCAAGAACCTCCTCTCACACTTCTTTACACGTGGTGGGCATTTTGCTCTCGAACGCGGCAGATCCAATTAAAGCCATCAGAAATATCTTTCCTCTGTCTTAAAACCATTTGCCTTTTACACTTTGGACACTCGTATCCGCTTGCTATCAATCCCTGATCCACGCACCACTGGAAAACTTTTGCTTCCGCTATCTGAAGCTGATGGTATGTCGAAAGGAATCCAATGTTCCCAGAATTCGGAGCCATAATCAACAACAGCTGTACAAGGGGTCTATTCTGGTACCCCCGGTTGGGTTGGGAGTTGGAGTGGGTTCCGCACGTTAACAATGGAACCCAACCCAACCGGGGGTACCAGAATAGACCTCCAAAGCGCACGTAACGAAATAAGATCAGACGAAAATCAAACCGACAAAACAAATTCGATTGAATCGACCAATCACATGAAACAGATGAACGGAACAAACCAATCAAAACGAATCGTAACATCCGCAAAATACCGATGAAAAGATCAATTTCAGCGCATGCGCACATCTCACTCGTTAAAATAATCATTGCGCAACTAAAACAAATGCTGTCTCCTCTCCATTCTTGGCGGCGAAGAGTTGGCGATCCTAAGAGGAACAAAGTAAGAGCACCATAGACTAAAAGTTAACCTCTTTTTCAAATAGCTTTCGTACAATGTTGAAAGAGAAAGTATATATTCACAAATATATTTCACAAGTAAATGTGGAGTTTACGGTACACGCCTGTTTCTCGCCAGTTTCTCTTAGCGCATTTCGCCAAATACCTTTTTGGATGTGCAGTGCGCTTTTTCTCTCTTGCGCATGCGTCATCTGATAAGGCGAGATTGAGCACACAATGCCTGCGGCATTTCAAGTGTTTACAGGGCAAATTTTTTTAACTTATAACAATATCAGCGGCTTCGCTTCCAGCATAGTAGGAAACTAATAGCTACGCTTTTTCATTGAATGTTAGGAATCTAGGTTTTTAAAAAAATTCCGAAAACGAGAATTTCCGCACGCGATGCCTGCGGCATTTCAAGCGTGTACCGTGTAAATTTTTTTAAGTTAAAAAAACATCAGCGGCTTCGCTTTCAGCATAGCGAAATAATCGAAACTTCGATTATTCATTGAGAACCGAAATAGACAGATTAAAATACGCAGTACTGAACCGATATTCAAACCGAAGAATTCCAAACGAAGTTTTTTTCAAATTCGAATGAATCGAACAATCGCATCGAAGAGATGAACAAAACAGTCCATTCGGAACGAGGCGCAATATGGCGTGATGTGTAAAACACCGATGAAAAGATTAATTTTCGCGCATGCGCGCATCTCACTCGTTAAAATTATCATTGCGTAACCAAAACAAATGCTCTCTCCTCTCCGGTCTTGGCGGCGAAGAGTTGGCGATCCTAAGAGGAACAAAATAAGAGCACCGTAGACTAAAAGTTAACCTCTTTTTCAAATAGCTTTCGTACAATGTTGAAAGGGAAAGTTAAGAGTTGTAGATTTTCTTACTCGATTTTCAGAATTTATTCAGTGCAGTACCGAACTTGCTGCTGGGTCATTATAATACCACTGTCATTGGAGTAAACTGAAAGTCGAAAAGGGAAACAACAATTTATCCCCCTTTTCTCTGCTACTGCGCCTCATGAGGTGACACGAATTGTACTAAACTGATACATTTGGTCATATGCAATAAAGAAAAAGAAGTTGGTTATTTGCTATTGCTTCCCAATCTGGTTGAAATCTACAAGTTGGAACACACTCTTAGTAAAACGGCGCCATCGCGCCAAAGCAAGATGGTAAACAAACGTACATCGGTCACAGTTAAAAGTTAATCGTTTAATCTTTCTTCGAACCCATTCCGTTTGTGGTTTGTCGTTGCACTATCTCACGTTTAAAATGTAGAATTTCAACAGAACTACTAGCTTTTTTAGCTCATTGAATGTACGGAATCTGCTACTTTTAATTATTCTAATGAAGCAGGAAAAATAGCACTCGTGATGCCTGCGGCATTTGAAGTGGGCACCGGGCAATTTTTTTAACTTAAAAAAACATCAGCGGCTTCGCTTTCAGCAAAGTGAGATCCTAGTAGCTTCGCTAGCTTGGTGAATGTACGGAATCAGCTTCTTTTAATTACTCTAATGGAGCAGCAGATCATTTGCCCTTAGTAGCGTTCAAAACAAGTACAACTTCAAAAATTCCATGCAAACGATTTTTATTACAAGGCAAAGAAAAAATCTCTCAATTATATGATCGGAAAAATATATAATCAGTAAATAAACCCAAGTTCTATTTGTCATTTATTTGCTAATTGAAATCATACTAATTAAAATACATTTTATTATTTAATTAAATATTTAATAAATAATTTAAGCTATTTAAAAATCCGCGTAGTATGTAAGCAACTCAAATCACGCGAAACGCTTGCCATGACGTAAGCAATCTAGCCGATGGGTTGCCAATGGAACTAATCCGTTCGATTCCTCAGGTTACCATTTTGGCGATGAAATCGGTGTGTTCCAACTTGTAGATACCAATCCTCAATCTGTCCCAAAGTATCTGTCGAGATGAAGTATTTTATCAAATTTTTTTAAGGAAATTAGACTTCATAAAAGAATATCGGATAACAGAAAAATGTTAGGATCTTGAGTAGAGGGTTGTGTGAGTTAATTTTTGCTGTTAAATAATTTCACATGGGAGAAAGTGCACTTGCATGCCAGACACAGAAGGAGGAATGTTCTGCTTCGTTTATTCTTCATGGTGTGAAAACTAATGTATTCGTTCTTTCAAAAACGTCGTTGCAAGTTATTTTTGCAGGAACAAAGAGTAATAATTCTATTTCTGTCATTTAGTTCATATAAATACCGATAAAAAATATTTAAATGAAAATTGGGAAAAACCGATGTTTCCGTATTTCTGGGACTGGTTAAAGCTGCTTTGCTATAAGTTATTTGTTTTGATAAATCTCCGCCAATTTGCAGTGCATATAATGTTCCTCTCACCAAACGTCATGTTTTCATCTATCATTCAATTCTAACGGATGTGTTCGTATTTCTGGAAATGACTAGGGAAACAGTTTTAAAATCCATTTATTTAGATGAATCTCCACCAATTTGCAGTGCATATAATTATACTCTCGTTATACGTCATGTTTTTATAGATCGTTTTACTTTCTACAGATATGTTCTTATTTTTTGAAATGATAGGGCTACAGTTCTAAAATGTATTTATTTAAATGAATCTCAACCATTTTGCAGTGTATATAATGTGTTTCTCCCACCACACTTCATGATTTTATATATCGTTTTATTTCCAACTGATGTGTTCGTATTTCTAGAAATTATTAGGGGTGCTATTCTATAAGTTATTTTGATGAATATCCACTAACTTGCAGTGCATATAATGTTCCTATCATCATGCGTCATGTGTCTATCTTCTATTTTCAACGGATATGTTCGTATTTCTGTAAATGACTAACACCAAATTTCTAAAATACATTTATTTAGATTAATCTCTGCCAATTTTCAGTCCGTATAATGTGTTCCTCTCACCATATGTTATGTTTTTATCGATCGATCGATCTATTTTCAAAAGATATGTTCGTATTTCTGGAAATTATTAGGGGTACCTTTCTAATAGTTATTTATTTTGATGAATCTCCAATGCAGTGCATATTTTGTTCCTCTACCCATACGTCATGTTTTATTCGATCGTTCTATTTCCAATAGATGTGTTCGTATTTTTGGAAATGATTAGGGCTACAGTTCTAAAATACTTTTCTTTAGATGTATCACCACCAATTTTTTGTGCACACGCATATAATGATACTCTCGCAATATGCCATGTTCACGAATTTCTATCGATTTGCAAAGCCATTTAAATAAATATTCAAAAGGTTAAAAATATTTGAAAAACTCTACTTCACATTGTTAGAAAAATGAATCCTAGAATTTATTGATTGGATCTTGTCTTGTCTGGCCGAGTATTTTACTTACACAGTGAGAAATAAGAAAGTAATCACAGCTCTAAATCATCTAGAAATGAAAATGTTCATAAAATATGTACACGTTTAACCTTTATAAGATGGGTTTTCATCTTCATGAAAACCAAGTGATTGTTTGAATGACTATAACCAATCAACCATCGATCTAAGAAACTCAGAAACGAATAGAGAATGATCATTCTATGTTTTTTTTTAATCCTGAAAATATATTTGCATAGAACTAGTATAATATTCAATTGGAATAAGTTTGTGTCCATATTACTCGAAATAATTAGGTCTCAAATTCCAGAATCTTTTAAAAAAACTCGTGTGAATTTATTCTATTTTTTACACTATTCTTTTTAAACATTTTTAGATAAATCTGGTTATCTTAAATATTCATAATTTTTAACACTTTAAGATCTGTTGCATATGCATTTAATTGTCTGAAAATATGTTATCTTAAGCGTTGTTTTATATGAAAAAATATTGAAAAGCTCGAGCTCGAAAGAAAGCATGAGATCGTCCTTCTTCGACTGTGGAGTTGAACCGTCCTTGGCTCTTTTACCATTAAACCACCAAAAACAACTTTAGAAAGTACTGTAATTTCGTCAAAGACGTCTCCAATCAGACAGAATTCTGCCTCTATTCTTAGACAGTCTTTCGCTCCTATATGTTTTTGGTTAAGCAAATCTTTCACGATGATGCACGAGATTGAAATGATATTAAACTAGATTTCTGGGAAATGAATAGCTTAAACCTTCGAGATTTTCTTCAAGATTTTGAAGAATTCTAGATCAATTTTAGAGAACTTAACCATTTGAGTAGGAAATTTTTTTAAAAAAATCTCTATTTACATCCAACGTTTGCAAATGTGTTCATATACTGTTGAGCCAAGTGAAAATGTTAGTTATATGCAAAGCTTTTATAGATTTGGATCATATAATACGATTAAAGTACTAAGTTACTAAATTAGCCTGTGAAAATCGCAGGATTATTCAGAATAAACTTGATTCTAACCCGCGGTAATCATACGATGCGCAGTCAAAGGGTAAAGATTCGAACAATTCTTGAGTGATAAGCATATGCGAAAGTTCTTTTCAATAGTTACTCTAAAGCCGATTATCTTTTGGTTAAAATCCAATACACTGTTTTAACCCGTCAGCACACGCATGGTGTCCTTTTGACACACCCTTCCTCTTCTGTTAAGAAATTCAGGGAATTTCTAGAAACTTTTACTTCCTGTACCTTCATCGGGGAGCTAGAAGAAGATAACAGCAGTAAGAGATGAAATGGGGTTCCTCCCTTTTTACTGGGGTCTTGGGGTCAAATTGACCCGTGCGTGTGCCAGTGTTTCGGATTAATTTAACATTAGGGCTAAAGCCCCGGACCCACGATCAGATAAACCACAGATTTCGTCTGCGGTGTGCGTTACTTCCCGCTATGGGAACAGGTAGGTTCGAAGTCGCTCGCATCTGTGGTGTCCCGCGTTGTGGCGGTAGAAAGCTGAAACATCAAAGACGCGAGAACAAAGCGACGCGATCCGTTCCCTTGGCCTGTTGTAGTCTGTGCTCTGTTCTCGCGTCGTAGTTTTTTAACAGTTTCGAATGCATACTTTTAATGATAACTACATTTTTATTGATAAATTTTCATTTTATAATTGCCACGTTATATAACTTTATAATCAGTATATTTAATTTACATCTTAATTTATAATAATTAAGATTTCGAAATTTGCATATGGTAAATCAAAATTTAATTATTATCGAATAAAAGGAAGCTGCAAATAACTTCTTTCCAAAATTGCTTTCTGTATTACTACCAAACACATCACGATTATTTTCTAATAACATTAGTGAGGCATAAAGCACTAAAAAGAATTATGTTCATACTAAATACTGAAGTAATATGAAGTGGGAATGCAAAAACAAATTTGATATTTAATATTAAATTTTCAAATCAGCATACTATCTATGCCTCTTTTCATTGAAGAAGCAAAGTGTTATAAACCGTTTTGCCTCGCCATTTTATAAGTTTTAAAAAATTCTTGAGGCATGAATTCATGCAACAAAGAAAAGAAAATGCTCCAAGCCATTTTTATTAACATATTTTTAAATTGAAGATTAATAAGAAATTAAACTTGTATATTAATTCTAAACGGTAAATTATTTTTTAAGTTTGGTGAAATGCTGCATGTTTACTAAATACCTTGTAAAGCGACAAAGTTTAAATTTATAAAAATTTTATACTCATTGCATCGAAAGAAAGCGATTATGACTTCTTTTAAACTAAATGTCAAGTTCAAATGTTCTTTAGTACTTCATGTTTAATATATAGAGAGAGGCGTAATAATATTAAATAAGCCATCGCAGAATTGAACTTAAAAATAATTCTTGCCTCTCTTTTCAAGACAGATAATTAACATTTTTATTTTAGTTTAAAAAATGAAAACACAAGAAAGCGAGGAATACAGAAATTCATTTTAAGAACATATTTTT
>BGPR01052813.1:0-10529 GCA_013235015.1 Araneus ventricosus
CTGTTGTACTTCGTTCCGGTTACGTATTGCTGTCCTGTAAAATAGTTTTCAGGGAAGCAAGTTCTCTTTTTCAAATGATATATATAGATTATTACGGAGAGTCAATTCATGAAATTGAATGCCAATTGGTACCCTCAGCCTGAAGTTATATCTCTCTTACAATAGTGAATACCCTACTTTTCCTTTCTTTATCTCAAACCTGTTCCTTTTAAGCAATAGATTTAAAGCAAATATATTCCACATTTTAATCTTAATTGATTATTATAAACCAATAACACTGATACTAAAAGCTGAAGGTATATCGCTAATATAATGGCCCAGATCCATCTCTAACTGATCCGGTAACACTCTGACGTCACCAACAATAAGAATTCGCATACCTTTTTGAGACATAAACAATACTTTGTTGAAATTTTCGTTTCAGAAATTTTAAATTTAAAAATGAGTATGGCTATTTCAAATTTAATAGCTCTAAAATAATTGAAATAAAATTTTTATCGATTGAAATAAAATTTATCTCGCTATGATCAATAAGTTCGAGAAATTTTAAATTATATTAATCGCCTGAAACAATTAATTTCCGTTTTAATAAGTAGAAAATCACGACAGTGGTATATGCCGTGGTAAAAGTTTGGACGCCACGATGCATCTCATTATTTATTGCAATCGTGATGGTATAATTTGATAATACTTTTGTAACATTAAAAATTTACAAGACATCTGAAGGTACAAAAAAAAGTTGTGTAACGAAAAAATGCTTCACTGCGGAATGTTGTTTACCAGAGGTTTATTGAATAAGAAATATTTAAATAATATGTAGTAATATCTCTGTCATAAAACATATTTATTTTTATTTTGTTTTCAATCAATGTTAAACATTTATCTCTTTATATATCTATTTAAACAAGTCAAATTTGACGGGAAATCTCCCAAATGGGAGGCAGTTGCACCCGTCATACCAGGGTGATTTTCTAGTATTAGCTGCCGTTTCAGATGAAATTTCAGCTCCAGGTATTTATGATTATAATTTTGTACACTTAAGAATGCTCTTTGTTTGTATTTTAGGCTTTTTATTCCTGTGGAACTACACATATATAAAAGAACCACGCCAGCGTCCTTCCTCTTTTTTATTTTATTTTCTGATTTTTTTTTATTGGTTAGATTTTATTTATTTATTTATTTTAATTTTTTGTCTTATTATTAAAGAATACACCTAATTAAATTTTACTTTTATTCGTTTTTTGATATGAATCAATCAGATAATTCTTTATTCAAGAAAGTATGTACACATTTTAAAAAAAATTTAACTTTAAACTTTATTTTCCAATTGTGGAGGTGCCATCACTTCTTATTAAAAGGAATAACTTTTTTATCATATCTTACTTAGTAACTGTGTATTTTGGCTGTACTTAAAACTTTTCGTCTGGAACTATTTTAATACTGTTACATGCTTTTATATTCTCTCATTAAATTCAAGGTTGATAGATATTATAAATAAGTTCAATTAATGTTTACTAAATCTGTGATACAGAAAATGGAATTGATGAATATCTACTAGCAGCCTACCAATCTCAATTGCTCCCAGAATTCTAACTAATGACTCCTTCCACGTCATGAATTGAAAAAATATTTTTTAACCCTCCAAACAGTTGCAAACGCCTTTTTACGTTTTCGTACTCCGTTCAAAAGCAAATATTTCGTATTTATATGTATATTTTTTCTTAAAAAAATCACCAGATTAGGAAATATTCTTAAGATTTTGAGATATAATTAAATACAAAAGATCGTTCATTTACTTTAAAGCTAAGTTTCTAACATGACGGCTAAAGTTCAAGAAATAATTGGGCGCTCATAGGGTTAAATTAGAAGGAGTATCATCGAAATGCAAGAATATATAAATAAGACTTAGTGTCGCCCGGCACAACCCTCTGATACCAGAGCAAGTCTGTCGCGGGAGGTCTAAAATTCAACTGTGCGCAGCAGAAGGCGGTCTGAGGCGGTTAGCCTTCTCTTTGGAGGAGAGGTGATATTCTGAGATTGCTTAGGATATAAGCGCGGTAGGGGTCCAATTATCCTTGCAAACCGCAGCCCATTTCCACGTGCGCCTTAAGGGAAGGTTACTAATAACTTGTGTGGTGTGTTAAATGGTCACCTAGTTGCAGGAGAGTCAATTCATGTATCTTCCTCCCAAAGTTCACGGTTTTGAAGGATCCTAGAAGAAATTGCATCGGGTATAAAGAGTTAAAAGTGGAAACTTCAAAGCTACAGTTAATTAGTGCCACTATTAAGCACAGTGGTGTGCTATCCCTCTATTTCATTTCATTTTTTGTCATTTGTGAGAGAGCAGACGAGATGCTGGCATTTCGCAACCGTGTTGGGCCTTTGTCCATCTTTGGCGTACTTATATAGCTTTTGGTTCATTAAACAAAACACTGAACTATCCAGCAGCAGTATTACAGAAGAGATTAGAAAAGATTATTTAGTTAAAGAGGTACTAGTTAAGTTTAAGAATAGTAAAGAAAAGCATTAAGTTCAAGACGAAAGTTATGTCCCTGAGAGAAAAGAGAAAAGAAAAACGCTTTAAAGTGGAAGATTATCTGGTAATGCTGTCGAAGAGCTAACTCAGGAAGTAAAAAAGAGCAAAAGACTAGGAATAAAGAGCAAAGGGATAATCTTGAAAATTACTTTCTAAACGTTGATTAACGAACATCCAATTTCTGGACTAAAGTTGACAAGATTGCCTCTAAATTGCGATAAAAAGATTTTAAAACCTCTAATGAAAACGGAAAGTGGAACTTTAAAAAAAAGTCACAACAGACTTTTTTGAAAATTTTTTTTTTAAGACATGAAGAGTAGAAAGAATTGATTCGACAGATAAAAAGAAAATCTTTCCAAAGTTCATCTTTGAAAAAAAAAAGCGACCTAAGAAAAATTAATTGGAAAGATACATTTCATTTTATGACATGTAAACATTACTGAAATCAGTGCCAATAATTCTTTTTTTAAGATGTTAAGAGGGTAGAAGTAATTGTTCGACAGATAAAGAAACATCTTTCAAAGTTCATCATTTAAAAAGTTCATCATCAAAAAAATAAAATTAATTAGAAAGATAAATTTGATTTTATGACATGGAAACTTTATTATTTGAAAACATTCTTAACAATTCTTTGTTTTTCGTAATGAGATTCTACCTAGGGAGAAAATGCCGTTATATTGTTCACAGTATCCCCAGGGGATGAAGCTCCCGTATAAGTAAAAACGTTCTCGCCTCTTCTGGGGTTACATATACATGGTCTTAGTACTTGATTAACGGGCCCATCTCTGACCCAGGATGGCTTGCCTCTTAGGGTTGTACTTGTGCATGGCACAATGATGGCTGTATTGCACAGGTTGAGTACCCATAATATTCAACATCTACATTTGAGATATCATTCAGTATTCCAAATGGCAGGAAAGATGATCATGGTAGCTTACACTTATAATTTGTGGCGACATAACGGTATAATCTTGCCTCAAGGTTCGTGCCTCCTTAGGGTTATGTTGTGTGCATGCTTTGTGATGGCTTCATTTTGCACAGACCACAGTACCCATATTAACATCTGCGAGTGAATATAATTCCGATATTTCAAATGGCCAGTGATCTTGGTGACTACACTTATAATTTGTGGCATTTTCCGAACATAATCTTGTCTCAAGGTTCCCCATTACCTCTCCTGGGGAGTTATAGCAATGGTCTTAGTACTTGATTAACGAGACCCATCTCAGTGGATGTGCCTCCCTGAGGTTGTACTTGTGCATGGCACAATGATGGCTGTTTAATACAGTACCCATATTAACATCTGCGGTGAAAGGGATATCATTCGGTATTTCCAAATGGCCAGTGATCATGTTGACACACTTGCAATTTGTGGCGACATAACGGTATAATCTTGCCTCAAGGTTCGTACCTCCTTAGGGTTATATTTGTGCATGGCATGGTAGCTGAGACCACAGTACCCATATCTGCAGTGAGATATAATTCGATATTTCCAAATGGCCAGTAGTGATCATGGTAGCTTACACTGCCTGTTTGTAGCGACCTGCTGGTATAATCTTGCCTCAAGGTTCGTACCTCCTTAGAGGTTGTATTTGTGCAAGCTGTGATGGCTGTTTACTGGAACCACGGTACCTGTCTTTTGCGGTGAATATCATTTCAGTATTTCCAAATATGGCCAGTGATACTGGTAACTTACACTTATAATTTTGTGGCATTTTCAACGGTACATAATCTTGCCTCAGAGTTTCGTGCCTCCCTTAGGGTTGTATTTATAGCACAATGATGGCTGTTGCACAGACCACAGTACCATAATGCTGTCTGCAGTGGATATAATAATTCGATATTCCAAATGGCCAGTGATCATAGTGGCTTACACTTATAATTTGTGGCGACATAATGGTATAATCACCCTTCTCAAGGTTCATACCTCTCCTGGGAGTTATAAGCAATGGTCTTAGCAGTACTTGATTAACGGACCCAGCTCTCTGAGGCAGGATGTATTGCCTCCTTAGGGTTGTATACTTGTGCATGGCACAATGATGGCTATTTTGCTGAACCACAGTACCCATATTAACATCTACGGTGAGATATCATTTCAGTATTTTCCAAGTAGCCGAAAGTGATCATGTTGACACACTTATAATTTGTGGCGACATAACGGTATAATCTTGAGTTCATTACCTCTTAGGGGTGTATTTGTGTGCATATGGCACAATGATGGCTTCATTTTGCACAGACCACAGTACCCCATAATGCCTGCGGTGAGATATAGTAAATTATTTTCCAAATGGCCAGTAGTGATCATGGTGGTTTACACTTATAATTTGTGGCGACATAATGGTATAATCTTGTCCAAGGTTCAGCTACCTCTCTGGGGTTATAACGTAAGTCTTAATTGCCAATTGGACCCATCTCAGGATGTGCCTCTGCAGGGTTGTACTTGTGCGTAACTGTGATGGCTACGAACCACGGTACCCATATTAACATCTACGGTAAGATATCATTCAATTATTTCCAAATGGCCAGTGATCATGTTGGCGGCTTACCTGTTTAGCTGGCAGCATAACGGTATAATCTGCCTCAAAGGTTCCGTACCTATGAGGTTGTATTTGTGCATGGCACAATGATGGCTGTTTACTGGGCACAGTACCCGTAACATCTGCCGAGATATAATTCGATACCAGAAATGGCCAGTGATCATGGTGGCTTACTTATAATTTGTAGCGTGGGTATAATCACTTATGCAAGACTTCATGCCTCTCCTGGGGTTATAGCAATGGTCGCCCAGTACTTGATTAACGGACCCATCTCTAGAAAGACAGATGAAGCCCTCTCACCAGGTTTGTACTTGTGCATGGCACAATGATGGCTGTTGCACAGACCGGTACTTATATTAATATCACAGTGAGAGATCATTCGGTATTCTGAATGGGGAGAGCGATCGCAGTGGCCTGCGCATAATTTGTGAGCATAATGAACAATCTTGTCTCGTTCTTGCCTCTCCTGGGAGGTTATAGCAATGGTCTTAGTACTTGATTAACTTGACCCATCTCTGAAGCCTTGACGTACTCCAAGATTGTGCTGGCCGCTGTGCTGTGGTAGCTGTTTTGAACAGACCCACAGTACCCATAATAGCATCTGCAGTAGAAGTTATCATTTTGGTATTTCCAAATGGCCAGTGATCGTATTTGGCTTACACTTATAATTTGTGGCGACATGGCACGGTATAATCTTGTCTCAAGGTTCCTTGCCTCTCCTGGGTTTTAGCAATGGTCTTAGTGCGCGATTGGACCCATCTCTGAAGAAGGATGTGCCTCCCTTAGGGTTGTACTTGTGCATGGCACAATGATGGCTGTTTTGCTGGAATTACAGCAGTACCCGTAATGTATACAGTGAGAGATCATTCGGTATTACTGAATGGGAAGTGATCATGGTGAAAAACCTGTATAGTAATCTTTGGCGGTTATGGAACAATCTTGTGGCTCACCAGCGACTAGTAACGTCTGTGTTGGTTAAGCAGGAGTTATGCGGATCACATGGCGAATGTCTTCTAACTTTCGCTTTTAGCGATTTTTTATATAATATTGGCATCTATCGATGCAGCCTTAGTGTCTCTCAGTGTGTGTTGGTTTCTGTTCAGCGTTTGTGTCTGCTAAGTTTGAGTATGTGTTGATAAATATTCTTTGTTCAAGAGTGCGTCTTTTGGCACTGAGTGCAGCTATAATTCTTACATTGAGCAGTTCCAGTGACTATCATTCTGAGACAGAATAGTGAAGTTGATAGTTGCAGTGGCAAAATCCACTAAAATCTAACTTCAAGTTTTAAATTGATTGATATATATAGAGCCAGGAAGATTTCGAAAGGCAGTAGTATCAAATGATGCAGCTTAAGCATATTTTTGGTTCAAAGTTTAAATAAATTACAATTACAAAATGCATTGAAAGCCTACAAAAACCAAAGGTAAAAAGAATACCATCGAATGAAGAAAGGAGTTTCACGAAAGAATAGGAAAACGGAGGATATAGACCTACTGCTTTATGTAAAATAATAGTACAAAACGAAACAAACTTGAAGGCCTGTTCAGCAGTCATCAACATTGTTTCTGTTCTCCCTCCGTACATCTTAAAACAAAAAAAATAAAGCAGTTTAAAATCCAATTTCTGAGTATTGTATCAAGCAGAATTGCCTCTATCACTTTTCCTATCAATGTTGGTTAAGAATTCACAATATCAGGGGATTGTTGTTGCTGTAGAGGCAAGAGTGCTTCAAATGATAATTTATATAATTTCCAATATCTGGACTAATGTTGAACAGAGTTCCTCTCTATCAATTTTGGTTTAAATAATTTGCCAATATCTGGACTAATGCTGGCAAGAGTGCCTCTATCATTTTCTATCATATGTTGATTTAAAAGAACTCCCAATTTCTGGACTATTTGTCGGCAAGAGTGCATCTGTTTTTTAAATATATGAATCGATGGATGTTAAGGCTTCTGCATTCTGGGCGTTAGTACATTTTTTATTTTCGTTTTTTAATTTGATGACGGGTAGATGCATCATTATTTGCAAAACGGGTCTTCTACCATTCTAGACACGTTTCCGAGGTACAGCGTCAAAAATTTCATGTGATGTTGTTAAGAGAAGAAGGAGCTTCTTCGCAGCAAGCCTTTTTAACATCAATATAGAGTTCTCAGCTAGATGTCCAAGTCCCCTTTGCAACACGTCCAATCGATTGATATTCAGAGACGATTTTCACGGAAAGAAGTGTTCAAAATACTTGTAGTTAATCCATCAAGATTCCTATCTGTTAATAATAAATTTTAATAGAAGGAAAATAACAAGATAGTAATCGAACTTAGCTAACCCTTTTTGCTTTTTTTTGTTATGTGAAGGTTGGTATCTGTTCATTATTAATTAATCATTGAAATTATAAATATTTAAAAACTAGATTGAGATTGCCAAAATATTTAAATTAGATTTATTATTACCAATTCCAATTGTAAGAGATGAATTTTGGGTGCTGAAACATGTAGATACAATAAAATGCAATTTTTTGCTACACATTAAGCACCTACCTTTTCAGTCACCTAAAAAAAATTTAATGGCCGCTAAAGAAAATGGCGAAAACGTGAACCTACAATTGCGTTTGTGTAAATATTAGAGTAAAGAAAACCAAAATTTTAAATTTGCAAATATTTTTTTATTAACATTGTTTAAATTCACAAATTACTGCCATGTTAACAAATGGATATATTCTGAATAAATTACACACGAAAAACAGAAAAGAATTAATTCACATAAAATTACACATAAAAACAGCTACGTAGCTTTTTTTTTAAAAAAATAATACACAATAAGCGCTATCATCAAAAACTAAATTTCTTCACTGAAATGTTTTTTTTGCTCTAATTCAAGAACCAGAGTTGAAAACAGGAGTGAAGACATATTTCTAGTTTTTAAACATAAAGCAAACTAAAAAAAAGACCACACAGCTGACTCTTGTGTTCGGAATTAAAAAAAAGGCCAAATGTTGCTTTTGAAAATGTAGATCGGAACACTTATAATTTATCAGTTTGTTGGCTGTAATGCCTCTCACACCTTCAATTTCTCTATGACATTTTCGATAATCAATTTCAATTTAATACAACTGAAAAAATCCGTTGCAGACCTACACGCCTTATTTTAGATTTTCATCCAGTTCACATATATTGGCGGACGTTTTTTTACGTTGCCTAGAACTCACTATTCTCAAAACTTACATAGCTGAAACTGCAATCTAATGATCGCCGTTGTCATATATTTATTTTTAACACTGCTTAAACATTGAAATTTATTAAGCAAAGTCAAACATCCAGACTTCCAATTCCAGGCAGATTTACTTGAAATAAACAGGATAGCGTAACAAAGAAGGTCTATCGTTATTTGAAAGCATGGAATAGAAGCACGTTGAAAGCAATTCAGACATCGTTCGGTAGATAATTATCCTGAAATGTTATCTATAATAAATATAAATATAAATTCAAATCGGGTTAAATTTATTTTAGATATTCAGGTACCAACACGACTTTAGATGTACCTTGAATATGAGATTGTTTATCGTCTTGTTATGAAAATACCCTTGTTATGAAAATACACATTTTTGTAAACGTAGATTTAAAATTAACTCCATTATGTTAGCAAGTATCTGATCAATGCTCTAAAGACTGAAGAGAATTCGCGTAAGTACAGTATTTAATGAATAATATGTATCAATTTGTTATATATATCAATTAAAATGAGGACTATGATAGTATCCTATATAACAAGCATCCAAACCATGATAAACTGAATATATTTACATAAAACTTAAGCTGGAGATTTATATCTCGAAACTAATGGTGCCCACATTGTTATACTCATTTGCTCATAAATAGTCGTAGAATGTATGACGCCGATTGCATAATTTATTGCTGATAATAAGTGCAAATAGCTATTAAACCTGCAGTGCCTGTAATTCTGAATCAGTTCTGTCAGTACAATTTGCTAGCGTACCGACTAATAATTTCCTTAGTTAAACTCCACCAGTGGTACTTGGTGCCAGGGTGCGTGTCGCGGATGCGCAGTGGTACCCTCTGTAAATGCAACTGGTGAGTCACGAAACGTAATCGGGCACAATCCGTTAAGTTCAAACGAGCGGAATCCACGGATATTAAACCGGAAATCCGACTCTGCGAATCCTGTATGCTAATCCTCGTGTATTCATATCCGATTTTAAGCATTGGAAGATATTCAAATAGGGCTTAGGTAATTCAGTGCACAATTTCAAACAAGGATGATCCCCAAGAGAAAGTTTGAAGTCGAAAACTAAGTCATGGATATACCGGATATAATAACCTGTGGTTTCATTGAATTAATAGAGAATGCGTAGCCATGTTTAGAAATCCAAATTTGCAGAGGTATTACATAGACTGATTTTAGTGAATTGATTTGATGTAAACAAGTATTTTGCATCTTTACTATAATTATATTCATACTGAAACAGAGTTCCTGATTACAAAGTTCTTGCTTATTATATAAATTAAATATATTTAAAGTTTTACCCTATGCAACACTCTATTCCTTGTAATGAAAAACTATGCAGCAATACTTTTGGGAGGTAGATTTTTTTTCTGATTTGAGAACAAAATAGAGAAAAAGTTAATTTTCTCATATGCTAGCATTCTGTGGCGAATCCAGGGGGGTTATGGGGCTGCCCCCCCCCCATCGAGCTAGACCAGAATTCATGATTTCAAAAATCACTACAACTGTTTGTTCTAAATTTCCCGTTTTTAAAAAACTAAAAAATAAAGACGTGACAACATTGCTTTCTGGCATGACAGGCTCCAAACTTTTCCTATTTTTCTAGCTATTCCACTTACTTATACTTGTAAAGTTGACACAGTCGAAGATATTTTTTTGGCTAGTTATTTCATTGTATTTTTTATTAAATTATCGACAGTATTGTATTGTTCTTTATGATTTATTGTCAGGTGAATAATGTCTGTTAAGTCAAAGTTTTTTGGTTTACATAAGCCATGAGGTTTGACATTCGTCACGACGAGCAATCCTGAATTTTTTTTTACTACAGCCCCAGACCAAATCTGGATTCGCCTACTACAGGACTCTTTATTAACTGATGTTCATTTGTGAAAGCGGAATTTTCGGTAGCTGCTGCTGCGTTTAGTGACCATATTAAAACATCAGACAACTTTGTTCTGCAAAACGCCGGAAAAACCATAACACGTCGAATTACTGCATGATGACAGTATTTTAAATTCTACCCGTTCAAAGTTAAATGAAGAGTTATCATTAAATAAAATATAGTTTTGGTTGCTACAGAAACAAAATTTATAATGGAATCTACTTATTATCACAAAGAAAATAAAAAAAACTTATGGGGAAAATATTGGGAAGCTATAGAGTTTTGACACTGAGACATTTAAAAAAATTAATTTCAGATACATGTAGCTTGTGAA
>BGPR01052815.1:0-10529 GCA_013235015.1 Araneus ventricosus
AACTGTTCAACTGTTGGGGTATCAAAAAAAGATTCTGCCTCTTTAAAAATACCTTAACTTTGAGAAATGGCGTTAAAGTGAGCTTCTGAAGTCTCTGGAGAGAAATCCATATACTTACAAATCCCCGATTTCCTTTTGTACATCCTTGGCATATCTGAAGCAAAAGCAAACATTCTTCTTATTATTATTTAATATAAAAATAAATTAAAAATGCAACTGGGATGGCCTTGTACCTCAAATTTGAATGGTGCAAAGAATCCCTCTTTTACGGTCCAAAGTTGCCCCAGGTCAGAAAGAAATTAATTGCAATTTTAATAACAAATATAATTGGCGTCCAAAGCAACAGAATGAAAGCTAGGTTTATTATCTTTCACATTTAAATGCACTTGCTTTCAGAAATATTATACTTTCTTCACTAGAGACAGATTTTTCAGCACTATTATTTTCGCTGAAAAACTTTCTTATTGTCTTTTCCTTCTGTAACCCCCTGAATGATTATTATATACGTTTAAATAATGAAATACATTAGTCAGTGTTGCCAAGAAGCTAGGGAAAAAATCTGAACATCGTACCCCTGATCCGTTGATCTCTATTTCACTTTTCACAAAAATTTTACACTGGTGCAAAGTTACCTCCACCAGTGCAAAGTGACACCGTTTTACGGTATCAGTATTTTTTTTATCAATATTGATAGATAATAACTACAAATGTGATACAAAAATGCATTATGCATTATCATTTATTGTGGTATTAAAATAAAATTATGTAATAATGGATACAAAAGACTGAAGAAAAGTTTCCATGTGACACTTGTGAGAGGCTATGAAATTTTTAAACATTTTATATTTATGTAATCGTAGGTTAATAACGATGATATATTTTGGTTAAAAGAAATTATTTGAGACGCAGTGGGTCGACGACACTTTCGGCTTCTGAATTAGAGGATCACTAGTTTGAGACCCGATTCCGCCTAAGATCCATTGCACATGCGAGCCTGTTGAACATAAATCTGTTGCCTTTATGTTGATGGAGAAGTTCGAAAAATGGAGGGCCTTCCGGATGTTGTTTTCCATTTTAAATACGGCTCAGAGTATAAGGTACAGTAAGACGGGGTCACTTTGCACTCGTGGAGGTAACTTTGCATCAGCGGAAAATTTGTATGAAAAGTGAAATAGAGATCAACTGATTAGCGATATAGGGTTGAGATTTTTTTCTACCTTCTTGGAAACACTGACTAGTGTATTTCATTTCTGAAACGCATATTACAATCATTCACGAGATTCCAAAAGGAAAACACAATGAGCCAATTTTCCAGCGAAAATTTTAGTTCTGAAAAATCTGTTTCTGGTGAAAGCATGACATTTCTGAAGGCAAGTGCTTTTAAATGTGAAAGATAATAAGCCTAGCCTTCATTTTCCTGCTTTTAATGCCAATTATATTTCTTAGTCAAGTTATAATTAATTTTCTTCTGACCTGGGGTAACTTTGCGCCATGGAAATTTGTGATAAACAGCAACCTCAGTTAGTTTTTTAATTTATTTTTGTATTAAATAATAATAAGAATAATGTTTACTTAAGCTTCAGATATGCACAGGGTGTATAAAAGGAATTTAGGGACTTGTAAGTATATGGAGTTCTCTTCAAAGACCTTAGAAGCTTGATTTAACTCTATTTCAGAAGTTAAAGGTATTTTAAAGAGGTGAATCTTTTTATGGTACCCCAACAGTTGAATTTTTTCACGAGAAAGCATTTATATAACAAACATGGAAATCCCTGATTTTCTCCAGAATGGAAGAAGACGTAATCTAATTCAGTGACTTCGGTTTTGTCAATAATATAGATCTTAAATGATAAAAAACGTTTATCTTACTAAGAAGCTGTAGTACTAGAGTATTATATTAATAACACAGGCAATAATTGGATGAAAGGATTTCTAAAACTGATCCTGATTTGACAGAATTCAATGACATAAAATTGTTAATTATAATCAGGCATTCATGAAATTTATTTTCTTGTATATTTCCCACCCAGGTTTTCCAAATATATATAACATTGAACAGAGTTTTATTGAAATATACAGAAAATATCGAGTGCAAAGAATCCCCACCATGAGGATAACTTTGCACCGAAATTTCAAAAAAATTATAATTTATTATTAAATTCGGTATGATCCAAATTTTGTCTGCAGAACGTTTCTCTAATAATCCTCATTGAGGAAAAATGAAAGACCTTCATTTTAGAGAAATACATGTAAAAAATCCCTTGAAATTGTCAATCTCGAAATTCTGTCGGAAGTCATGAAAATCGGTGCAAAGTAACCCTGTTTTACGGTAGCTCCTCAATAGCCCTCTTGTAGATTGAAAGAAAGGACCTTTCGTTTAACAAATCAATCTCTAAAAATCCATATAAAAGCCTGTGAAACAATTAAAATTGAATTATAAATCTTTTTAGATAATTTCACATTGCAGTTTTTTTTCTCAGCATTTTATGAATAAGGTTCAAATTTCAATTTGTGAAACTTTTACTGAAGACAAGTAAATAAACATTTCTGCTATTTTAGCAGCTCCTATGATTTAACTGCGTGAAAACGCAATTGAAGCCACAAATTAAGCTGAAAAAATCTGAAACAAATTAATCAGAAACCAAAAAAAGGTATACATTATCAAAAAGACAGGGAAACGCATGACTAGTATCCTTTAAAAACAATAAATGAGTAAAATAAGGTATTTTTTTTTTAGTTTAGTTTACAAGAAGAATTTATTTATGTAAAAATACTTAACCTTAGTGGTGTTTGGAAGTTAAGCTGTTTTCAGCAGTCATTATTTTCAAAATATCCTTTTCCCAAACTTTTAAGTTAATAGGAAAGCAAGAGAGTTAGAATATTTAATATACAAATGATATGAAAGCATATCTCAATTTTATTTTTACATAATCGTCATTTTAATGATAGCATTTTTAGCTCATAATTACTTTTAGCACGCATTTCAGTCATATTTCGCATCTTGATGAGCTTTCTATGTAATTGAAAAGGATCGAAATAGTGATATATGGTAAAGTAAAGCCCACTGCAAGTGAGTTATCTATAATTATTCCACTGTTACGCAAGAATTAACAGCTTCTATGGCAGAAACCACATGTCATAATATAAAAATATTTTGGTTGAAATGGTGTCTATACAGGGTGTCTACTCTAAACCTGACCCAATAGTTAATTTCTAGACCGTTAGAGATAGGCATACGGCGCGGAAAAATGCTTCAAATGACGTATTTAATTAATGATGTAATTATATTTCATGCTTTTTGAGAACATAAATATACAGCTGAAAAATTAATAAGTCTAAATTTTTATACAGTCCTTATATCCTATTAGTGATACTTAGTAAAATATTCTGGACGCACTAAAATTTTTTTTAAACAATCTCTTCTGCGACTAAAATTAACCAAGTTATGGGGCTTTGAATTTCATAATTTCAAACCAATCAGCGGCTGTGTACAGCAAGCGCAAAGCTTCATAACTCGGTCAATTTTAGTCGCAGAAGAGTGGAACATTTTTTGTTAAAAATGCTAGTTTGTGAAAAATATTCTACTTAATATGACTAATAGGACAGGGGGACTGCAAAAAATTTAGACTTCGTCATTTTTTCAGCAGTACATTTATGTGCTCAAGAGGCATCAAATATAATTATTTTCGTCAATGAAAGCATTTTTCCAACTGTAAGTATTTGTCTATATCTTCAAATGTACTAAATGGGTAATCATTACTGCTAATCGTTGAAAGTCTAAAGACAGTGGTGCCTTGGAGACATAGTCTCAGTTTCGTGATTGGAGGAATGCGGCTTTGAGGATCCGATTCTATTCTACGTTAAATCTCACGTCGTGGATTAAAGCAGAATGGAGAGCAGGGGATAGACCAAGACTTGCTGTTAATTTGTTTTCCGTTGCTTTCTTTTTCAACTATATTTTTAATACTTTACATTTAAAGCAAATTGCGTGTTTTACTATATTTTAATTGATTATTTAAGATGAAGCAAAATTAGAAGCACCGAAGCTGAATATAACGGAAGATTTTATTGATGTCCCACTGAACTCAACACTATATATTCAATGCACTGGCCAAATGCCACTGTCATGGAGATTCCGGGATCCAAAGGTATGTTATAAATTAAATGTTTGAGAAAGTTTCAAAATATGCTTTTCTTACATTCCATAATACTTTTTGTTTCCTATCATTTAATTCCAGATAACAAAAAAATAGGATTTTTAATGGTTGTAAACTTTTATTATATAATGTATTTAAATACTTGATAATAGCTGCATCATTTTGAAAATAATCGCAAATAAGCACATAGTTTTTGATAACAGAGAGACTTCCAAAGGAATTCTCTGTAAAAGTTTTTGAAATTAGTACTTAGTTATTATCCATCTTATCGAATATGATTTCTTTAGATGGCTAATTTAGTCGAGAGAAAGATTGATATCCGAGATATTAAAATGCAAAGTGCAGGTCTATCTATCAATTTGCTAGACTTTTGTAGTAAAAAGATATCAGGATTTTTTATCAGTAGAAACTACAAAGTGTAGTAAATCTAAATTTCAAAACTTTTATCTATCATTCGTTATTTATCATATAAATTAGAGGACAAAGTTCGAGTCATGTTAGAGAATTCAATGACTCACAGTATTCTATTAGAGCTCCACCAACGTAACGAACTCTAATAACAAATCACTGGGATTTCGAAGTATTAAATGGTTCGTAAGTTAATAAGATCTTATCCTTGTTTTTCAAATTCCGCATCAGGCTACAGTGTTTCCATTGTTTTAAATAGATACATTGTTGGGTATGATTGTGATAGGGACTGATTGGATTAAATCCCTATTTGTAGGTAATAAAGGCACTGCGTATTAAAGAAAAGAAAGTAATTCTGATAGTAAAGTTAGAAAAATACTAGAATGGATTTCTTCTAAAGTTTACTTAAAGGGATTTTTAATCTTAAAGATTATTTTTAGATAACTGAATAGAGTTCGTTACAACGTTTGTTAATGATCAATAAAACTTAATTATATGTAGGGCAGGCATTTCAATAACGGAAAGTATGAACGTTAAGATATCATGTCGCAGATGAATTATTACTCGGGAAAAGGTACAAATAGATGAAGAGAATAACATTTTTATTAAGAAATAAATTATTTTAAAATTTGATAAATAAAAGTACGAACCCAAAAATTTTATGCTAAATGTTGTTTAATTCAGAGCAGAGATGCTTTACAATAAAATGAATTTTGATCTTTGTTTTCTATGCAAGGTTTAATATGATTTGTTCATTTTTTTATAAAAATAGGTTGATTGATTTGGTTTCGGAATCAGTAATTAATCTGAATTTCATTACATTTTTCTGAAAAAAGGTAATGAGATTCTGTAAATGGTAATGATTTTTTTAGAAATATGTTAAGATTTAAGTTAAAAATATTGAATAATTTTTTAAAATTTTCATTAAAAAATTGTAAAAGCATTGAATAATATACAGTGTGCCCGCTAAAGTCCATTGTTACCCCAATAATTTCTGAACGGCAAGAGCTATAGTCATAAAAATGGGGTCTAGGTATAGTAAAGTTACCTTGCGCTACGCAAGGAAACCACTTACAGCGCCACCTGGCGGCAAAATTCGGAGTTTGCGTTCTTATCTCAAAAAGGGTACGAAATACGGGAAAAAAGTCAGTTACAAAGTTGTTCAGCATCATCGATTTATTACAAAAAAAAAAACAACAACTTGCGCACAACAATTTTACAAATGAAAAGCACAAAACTCACATTTGTTTGATCGCGTTGAACAAAACTGCACTTGCCGGAAATGAGGCTCATCTATCTGTCATGCTCAAAATTGTGTCCTTCAGCAACAATACACATCTGGACAAGGGGCTGTACTTCCCGCTGCACATTGTACAACATGGCGGGTGGCACGCTGGCACAAGCATCCGTAATACGGTTTCGAAGTTCCTGCAATGTTGGTAGAGGGGTTGCATACACTCGCTGTTTGATGTATCCCCACAGAAAAAAGTGCAATGGGTCCAGGTCAAGTGCACGTGGAGGCCATTCTACGTAACCACCATATCCGATGACTTGTTGCTGGAATGTGTCCCGATTGTACTTTTGGACACTTGATACCTTGTGCGGAGGGGCGCCGTCGTGTTGGACCATACATTCCGGAGGTCACTCAACGGCAAATCCTCTTGAAAATCGGATATTACGTCCTTCCTTTTCTCTTTTCTTCCGCGTTATGTCGCATTACAATTTTGGGAGTTGCCAACCAAACAAATATGCATTTAACGCCTTCTATTTTTAACATTACTGTACGGAAGGAGTCTTCTCTTACAAAATGGATGATGCTGAACAACTTTGTAATTGACTTTTTCCCCGTATATCGTACAGTCTTTGAGATAAGAACGCTAAATCCGAATTTTGCCGCCAGGTGGCGCTGTAAGTGGTTTCTTTGCGTAGCGCAAGGTAACTTTACTATACCTAGACCCCATTTTTATGACTATAGCTCTTGCCGTTCAGAAATTATTGGGGTGACAATGGACTTTAGCGGACACACTGTATATGTTTCTGTAGTAGTTACTGAGCAAGTTTCTGTAATTTAAAACAATTTTTGTTCATGAAGATTTATGAAACAATAAACCAGTTTACTGAAGATTGAGTATCATTTAATTTTTGTAGATATTTTTATTTCACTTAAGAAATAATATCATAAATTCTTATAAATTAATTAAAAAATAAGTTAAATTATTTCTGTATTTTTTTTACTCAGCCTATTTTTTCTCTCAGCATTTAGTCATTTATCCATACAAAATCTATTGCATGATTAAAAAGTTGCAAATGATCCATGTTTTACTTCAGAGTAGACAATTTGTAGAAAATAATGTATGTATGTTGCATAGCCTTCCATCAAAAGTTTTTCTAATAAACTTCAAACTGAAGAATCTTTTTGGCATTTAAGGATTTTAGACTCATAAAAAAGCGAAAAGAATCACGAAGTATCTGTAAACATATTTTTAGGTCAGTACTCAAAAATATCAAGATGTGAGAACTGTGATAGATACCAGTGAAAGTGATGGGGTGTTCAAAAGTGTAATTCAGCTACTTTTAACAAGTTATGAAGAAACTGGAGAATACATTTGCTATTATAACAATCTATCAGCATCAGTATATATCTTCGTTAATGGTAAGTAACTAATTGCGTTAAAATTTTTACGTTTGGGATTTAAATAAGAAAGCTACCGTTTAAGGGCTCAATTCCTAAAGTTGATTTGTGATTAATAGCTTTGCAAAGCATATCAAACTGAAAATAGATTTTGAGATCGAAAGTATGTGACAGTACTGGGTGTCCGAAAATTGTTGGATACATTTCAAAAATTAATAAAAAAAAAACTAATAATGTTACAACTACGGTTTTTTAAAAATGAGAGCGCGTTTTAAAAAGCTTTTTTCAGATAGGTAACGCGCCGTTACGATGATCTAGGTGGTTGTAAATTATTGAAAATCTCCCGTTCTTTTGAGCCATTATCTGCGAAAATATTAAAGCTAGAAGAAAAATAAAATCATGTATTTGAAAGGAATTTTACGCTCTTTAATTCGTTAATTTACATGTAGTGTGAAAACTGAATATTTTTTGAGATATTCAAGAAAAACCAAAAAAAGGAAACCAGAAAACGCGCATTGGCTTCTACCGATCGGAAGCCATTGCGTATGGAATTCCCTCTCTGTAGCAAATTTAGAACGTCGTAACGCCGTGTTACCTATCTGAAAAAAACTTTTTTATTTTCTCTCTTATTTTTTTAAAAAAAACTGTAGTTGTAACATTATTAGGTTTTTTAAATTAAATTTTGAAATGTGTCCCACAATTCTCGGACACCCTGCATATCAATTTTACTTGGGAAAAAAGTATAAAGAGGTATATTAACTTGCTTATAATGAGAATTGAGAATTTCAGTCATATTTTATTCCAAGATGTAGTTGAAGATTATTTGGGTACCATGTTGCTGTTAACTGTCGAAGAACTCTGTAGAAACGACTGAATCTATAAAATGGAAGCACGGCTTGAAAACTCAATATAAAACAAATACACAAAGCCATATAGCTGAACTGTTTGATAAGATCATATTATATTCTCGGTATTGCATGATTTTGTTTGCATAGCTGTACATCAAAATTAATGTCTAAAATTACTCGTGAAATGAAGACAGGCTTCTAATTTGAAGAATTTAATTTCGAAATATAAAATATCCTATGTTACTTATATGAGTTAATTTCGTTATAAACATTTGTACGAAAAATAATCAACAATGCCGACAAGTATTATCTCTCAGTTAATTATTTTTTAAAATTAAAAAGCTGTATCTATTAAGCTTATCAAATAAAAAATTATTACCTAAAAATGCTGTTCAAAATAAACATCATTTTTATACATTACTTTTTAAAAAGAACTTTTTACAGAAAATTTTCTTGCACTATTCTCCAGAAAAACATGATTAAATTTTAAAAATATCCTATATTAGTTTAGAGAAATTAAAGATTTGAAGAAAATCAAATATCCATGCTGCTTGAATTTAGGAATTATTTTATCATTCTCCGGATGCAGCAATTCAGGTTTAGATTCTCAGATAAGTGATATTTTTCTACTAGAGATAAAATTCGTTTCAAAGTGAAATATTAGTTGTATTAGCATCGTGGAATAAATAACGAATAAATACAACTACGATAGGCTTTAGGCCATACAGAGAAACTCGATTAATCGGCTGCCACGCATAGCAAAATTGGGATGAGATTTGCAAAATAAGTCTCACTGAAGAGTGCTTCATGCAGCTGGCCTACGTTTCTGTGGCTGAAACCTTTAATGGTTAAGAATCACCGTTACCCAGTCTTCGTCTATACAGCTTTGGACTGAACTACTGATTTCCCATTCTCGTTCTCAAAAAAGCTCCGAAGAAAGAATAAGAATGTCGGAAATAATCTAGAGTTATTTTTATAAATTTTATAGATAGTATGTCATTATGGGGATGCATTTATAAAAAATTGTATTGATAGAGATCAAGGATGATCTTCATTCATTTGTTAAAGAATTATGAAAATCTGTTTAAAATAAATTATTTTTATATTTTTATCATAATATAAAAACAAATTTTTATGTTCGGAAATGTTAAGGAATATTTTCAAACATTAATGAAGATCTGATGGCTTCTTACATTATTTATTTATTTTTTAGTTCTGAACTGATCAGCTTTGGACAGCAAAATAATCTTTTTAACGTTCAAAAAATATCTTCTCAATGATTTCTTGCATATTTGTAGCGTTTCAAATTTTTTAGAACTCTTCTGATTTTTATTGAAATGCGCTGGATTTACATTAGCATTCACAATATTATGTTCTCTGAGATTTTTCATTATCTCTTGATAATGAAAAGACTGTGAGTAGAACATGATGATTTTGAAATTACCGATTGATCCTATTGATGCATTAAATAAGATTAGATATTTTAAATTTCAAAAGATTTTTCTTGGAAAAAAAATTGCATTCAAAAAATCTTTGAAGCGATTGTCTCTTTCTTTTTAATAATTTCAGAAAAAATGTGTATGAATTCAACTTTAACATATTAATTTTCAACTCTGATAAAGCAATAACATCTGATAAAATTTCAGATGATATCCGAACAATGTATTTCATCAAATTGGTCTTTTTATTTACATTTAAAAAATAATCATTCTTTTTATATTTACTTTTAAAATTTAATTGCATTTCTTCAATAAGAGCATTTAAGATTAACAAGAGATTTTAAACATTAAAAGGATTATTTTGCTGTTCAAAACGCATTAGTTTAGAACCAAAGAAATATTATTTGATTTTTTATGTTTAGCTAACTTTATAATCATTTACACATATTACGTTATCTCATTTACACATACTTATAAACAGATAACAAATAAATATTTATGATTTGATTTGTAAATAATGCAGAGATAATCTGATGTGACGTCTTTAAATAGTGCAAATCTTTAATTGGCCTAATTGCCATCTTTTAACATTAAGTACTTCTGTATTACTAATATCCGGGCTAAAGTTACTCACTGAAAATCTTTAATTCGCATAACTGTCATCCTTCAGAATTAAGTACTTTTGTATTACTAATGTCCGGATTAAAGTAACATACTGAAATGTTCAAGAGCGGAGCCAGTTTACTGAGAAAACACAGTCACAACTAGATGTAAAAGATATATTGCGACTGTATTGAAGTAGCTAAGAATGTCATCCTTCATTATTACTCTCGTGGACGTCAAAAGAACTCGAATACAAAACTTTTAACCCTTTGACTGCATTTGACGAGTCAAACTCAAGATTTTTTTGTTAGGTCCTAGTTTATGACCAAGAATCAGAAACGTGATACTCGTGTTTGGTCCGAAATTCTGACAAGTTAGACTCGTTAAAGTGTGGTAAAGGGTTAAATCATCATGCACTCGAACCTATAATTTTTAACCTCTT
>BGPR01052816.1:0-10529 GCA_013235015.1 Araneus ventricosus
TTTTAGAAAGAATGACAGAATATACTTGGACTACAGCAGTAACTCAACTGTTTGGACTCAACTGTTTGATTCGAAATCCGTAGGTTTCAAATCTTTACTCCGAGACGAGAGGAAGCGGATTAAAAGATAAACAAACAGAAGAGAAAGAATATACTATTAATCCTCATTTGTGAAGAAAAAGAAGACAAATTTAATTTATTGCTTATGGTGGCAGTAAAAACTTTCAGTCTTTTTCTTTAAGTCACAGACGCCTTATGCGTACTTTTTTGGTTTTAAAACGTCTTTCAAATTCAATATATCCCAAGGCATTAAAATAAAATCAACCCTTCAAGAAATCCATGGTTTGAAGTGAGTTCAAAGGATTTAGGAAAAATGTTTTTTTCCGTGATAGTTGATTCCATCCTTCAATAAAATGATCGAAATACACTATTCTCATTTAAATAAGGGCCACCCCCCCTTTAACTTCTGAACGACGGCAGCTTTAGTCATGAAAGTAGTGTCTAGGAAATCCCGAACAATAAAATGTGCAATTTAAGCGTTCTGTTCTTAGTATTAAGAGCCACAAGGTGTCTTTTTTTACTAAAACGATGGCACTCTAAAACTTTGTCATTGACATTTTCCCTTTATTTTGTAATGTTTTCGAGATAGGAAAGCTATCTCCAAATTTGCAACAAGATGGCGTTGTAAGTTGTCTCATCGCTTAGCGCATAGACGTTTTACTATACCTAGACATTACTTTCATGACTAAAGCTGCTGTTGATCTGAAGTTAAAGGGGGTGGCCCTTATTTAAGCGAAAGAACCCTGTATATTGATCTTCAATAATTATTTCCGAATAAGTATATGTAAGTTTTGTATTACATTTCATTTTCTTTCCTACAGCATGACTGCATTTCACATTGCCTGATTTGTTTTTCGAGGTATGTGATGGAAAATATTGTAAATAATTTAATTCTTAATTTTAATTTATAATGCCTAAATTGAAAATGTGTTAAATTCTAAACTTAGTACATTTGGATTTCGTCACAAGTTCCCAATAGGATTTTAATATTATTTTTCTGGTTATCTTTAAAATTATTAGTCTGGGAACCAGAATTTTGTTCTACGACTCGTGTGGATAAATCCTTGATTCTTTAAGTATCCATCTTTCCGATTCCCAAAATATTAATACGTCAGTAATAGCCCTTCTCTATACCTCTGAATTAATTTTTTAGACACAAATACAAGAGACACCACGCCTCTACTTGTCGAGTCAACGAAGGCCAAAAATCGATGATTGGAAAAAAATGGCGTAGTTTTGAAATTTGGCACAGTTGTTGGGGATAGTGTCCTAAACGATATACTAAAAGTCCCTGCCGGGGGGGGGTGCGCTGGGGGTACTGGGGAGTTAAAGGTGCGTTTTCAGTTTTTCTTAAATCTCTCTAACACTATGGGATGTAGCGAAAAACACTCAACTACAAAATTACACTACATAAAATTTCCTACAAAACAAGTCCTACATTTGTTTTGTAGCATCAACAGTTTAGAAGATACAGGGGGCTCAAAAGTGAATATTTCTAAAATTCCCTATTATAATGGAAAAATCAATTAAAAGTGCTGAATCTACCACCATCAGGAAAACCTCATGCGTATAGAATAATTATACAAAGGTAGTATTGTATGTGTAGGAGCGTGGACGGCTGACAAACCCCAATTTGATGAACATTCGTTTTCCTTTCCTCACCTCACATCCGTTCTCCTTCACTTGTCTGCTTCTACTCACAGTCCAGTCAACGAATTGTAATATTTTTTTAAATGTGCATTTTTTAAATTTGGGACAATTGTTGGGAAGAGTGCCCTAAACGATTTATTAAAAATCCCCGACAGTGGCGGTGAGTGCGAGGGATTCACAAACGTGGGATTTTTCAGTATTTCTTAAATATCTCGAAAACTATGGGTTTTAGCGAAAAACTCTTAATTACAAAATTAAATTACATTTAATTTCCATTAAAAATGGTCCTACATATTTTTCGTAGGGGAATACTTTAGAATATATAACGGTGTGAAAAAGTGCATAATTGCAATAAGTGATTCAAAATGTTATTTTTTTTAAGGTATCCGAACACGTTCGGAGCACTTTTTTCATAAATTGTGAAATAGAAATACAAAAATATGTTTTTTAGATTAGAATTTAATGAAGATTAATATTAGCGTATGATTTTTGAGTATAAATTATTATATATTTACAAAATTCTTGAATTTCTGCTGCTTTTTAGAGGAAATTTCCCAAAACTTCAAACATGCTACAGGTCAAACTTTTATAATAATTCAAATAAAACTAATACTAAAATAAACTACATACTATGGACTAGTGCTTGTACTAGAATCTTAACATTCTTTGGATAAATAAAAATTTTAGAGCTAATCGAACGATCATTATAAGATTTTCAGCAAATGTCATTTTTCAAATAAAAGACCATAATTTAAAAATTATTGTTACAATATACATTATTCTAGTACATTCACTAGAGAAACATTTGAAGAAAGTGTTCACAAAATTTCAGAACAATCGAATGATAATATCTTGAGTTATCATGTTTGAAGTTTGAAAAATATGTATAAAATCTAATTTTGAGAAAAATCAAATTTTAGTTTTTCCACGCGCTCAAATTATGTATCTAAACTTTAAAAAAAAATTCCTAAAAATATACTGACATCATATTAGCTTGTAAAAAAGGAGTTTAAAAGAAGTTTTGACAGGTTTCTGTTCCTTTAAATGACAACTTTCGGCTAATTAAACGCCCATTTCCGGTTTTCGGTTTGTTATAAAGCAATTAATATTTCATCTTCTAATTAACGTACCGGCAAAAGTAAATATGTTTTAGAAAGGTAAATGAATGAACTATCGAAAACATCAAAAATTTAAAAAATTTTAAATTTGGTCGAAAATCGACTTTCGAACGTGTTCGGATAAAGAGTTATTTCAAAATTGTGATTATATATTACAATATATATATATAGCATATTTATATGTTATGTCGCAACCATTGAATGCATAGAGAAGGAGGATAGTTTGAGGAAAAGAAAGTTTTTTTGCAGCTTTCTTATAGAAAGTTATTTAGATTTGACTTTTCCCTTGCCAGTAATAAATTATGTTCATAAAGTAAATGTTACTTTCAGTTGGTACCAAAGGAATAAGTAACATAACTAGGTCTACGTCTTGCTCTCTTATAGCAAGAATGGGATGAGAAGTTGCTTTCTCTAATCCAGATCTCACAATATAAGTATCAGCATTTCCTGTAGCGACTCTCGTTTCAATTCCTTTAGAAGCCATTTTCTGTGTTAGTAATTGAATAAACCTGGTCTTTTCCCTTTTATTGGCAAGAAAATGTTCCTGTTGAACCGTGATAGACTGGTTGCGAGCTTTTAAGTTGAACTCATCACAGATATGTAGATTTAGATTATACTATCTAAATACACTCATTTGAGCATTAACAAAACCAAAAGATTGAGTAGGAGGGATCTTGTGGAGGAGAACGGACGTGAGGGGAGGGATAGAATACGACTGTTCATTAAATGGTTTGGCGCACCCCGCCCTGACACCACTACTACTTTCGACACATACAATACTACCCATGTATAATTAAATACATAGGCATGAGTGTTTTTTGAGGGTTGCTGCTTCAGCACTTTTAAGTGATTTTACCATTACAGTAATAAATTCTAGAAATATCCCTTTTAAATCCCCCTGTATCTTCTAAACTATTGAAGCTACAAAAAATTTAGGACTATTTTTGTAGGAAATTTAATGTACAGTAGAACCCCGGTAATCCGGACACGCGCTCATCCGGAACCCTCGGTAATCCGGATGGTCCATGGAGAATGATGCAAACCCGCAACAAAGGGCAGTCAACTGCCGGCGTCAGCGAAAGAGACGTTTCTCTGTAGCGCCGATTTATTGTCGTTTAATAATTGTCCTAGCCATCTTTTCGCAGAAGAACTGTGCACTAATGACGGTGAAATTTCCGCAATGTTTCTACCCCCTAACACGACTGCGCTGATCCAACCCATGGGTCAGAATGTTATTCAAAACGTCAAGCTGGGATATCGCAAGTTGCTTCTTGCGAACATTCTCAATGATACTGTGCACAATGAAAACTTGGAAATAAAAACTGACAAATGTAAATTTAAAAGATGTCGTGTTCAGTCTAGCTAACTGTTGGGCATATGTGTCTACATTGCTGATCAACAAGTCGTGGAAAAATTTGCTTCCCAATTTTATTGATTCTGAAGTTGAAGAAATTCAGCTTGCATCACTCATTCACCAATTACAAAACACGAACCCGATGTCTAATACTGAAGCTCTCCAATGGGCTGCTAAGGCTGACGACAGTTTGGCTCGAAATGAAATTTTAACAGACGACGAAATTATCAGGAAGGTAACAGCAGAAGATGATAATGATGACGGCTTCTCCCCTGTAAACCCCGTCAAAATTTATCATTCTGAGGCTGTGGCGGCACTCAACACTTCATTACAGTGGGCTGAAGAGCAAAATTTTCAAGTACATGAAATTATGCTCCCCAAACGTTTAAGAGACCGTGCAATTGAATTGAAAATTGGAACGACCGCGCAAAACATAATCATTGACTTTCTTGGACACTGATTATGTTCATTCACTTGCATATGTAGTAATTATGTATGCACATGTCATGTTCATTCAATTTATAAAAAACAATGTTAGTTCATACAAATATACCATAGTACAATACATACCATACATACCACGTACGTACCATACATACAATTTTTGAAAAAAGTGTTTTACGTTATTTTTTAAAAATCTCGCTAATCCGGACGTCCACGTGCCTGAATTCGTCCGGATTACCGGGGTCCTACTGTAGTTTAATTTTATAGTTAAAAATGTTTCGCTAAAACCCATAGTTTTCGATATATTTACGAAAAACTGAGAAATCCCCTTTGACCCCCTTGTAAACCCGCGCACCCCCTACCAGGCGGGAATTTTAGTATGCCGTTTAGGGAATTTCACAACAACTGTGCCAAATTTCAGAACTACGCCATTTTGTTCTATTTTTCCTTCGTTGACTGCACTATAAATGAAAAAGATGCTCATGTCAAACAGACTTTAAGAAATATTTCGAGAGAACGCTTTCACATCCAAAAGCATGACAATATTACTTGTTGACATCAGGGATATGCAAATTCCTTTCCTTTTAACCTTGGAATGGTAACGGTACTGCAGTACCTCTTGTTTGTCAACGGGAAGAGGAGTCTATTTGACTCAACGTTACCATTCCAGGGTTAATAAGAGAAATTAACTTGCAAGCCAATGATCGTGACAAACCATCACTTGCCTTGCAAATTTCAAACGCTGGATATTATATCTGATTGGTAAAGGAATTTTACTGGTCTGTTCTGCAAAGTCATAGACCAAATAACAGTGATGCAAAGGATTTCGTTCGTTTGTGCAATTCCATAAGTTCAGGATTTCCGGATGGTCCTAATTTCAGAACCCTTCTTTCACCTCTGAGTGGCAAGGCTTTAGGACAGCTTCAAGCATTTTTTTCTCTTATACCAATCTTTAACAACAAAGATATTTTTATAACTGTTTTCGATCTTCCATTCCTTTTGCATTGAGCTGGTTGTTTGTTTGTTAATACAAAAGATTGAGTCTGCTTTTTTCAAGTTCAGCTAATTTCTTTTCTTCTAGTATCATTATAGAGCTAATAATATATCAAAAATGTAGTCATTAGCATTCAATCATCCTCGCTGAATAATTGCGAATGGGTCCATATGGCCATTTTGGTGTTGCATTTTGAGAACGAATAGCTCACGCGGGGAGGACCCATTTCAGCCCCGTCGTCACTGTTTCCCCTTATTCTTGTAACCGAAATGAGAAATGTGGTCAGTTGAGCCTTGGATTAGAGGGAGGATTGTGGGAAGATGGTGGAGTGAATTGAATGACGCTGAGGTGGGACGTACTGGAGAGTTTTTCGGATTTGTCAGCCGAGAGTAGAATTTCAAAAGCGCTGAAGCTGGAGTGGAGACTTCTGATTTCATAGTATATAGATTCAGTTCTAAATGATAGCACAAATCGTTCATTTGTTCCCAAGCCTTTATAATTTTACTAGAAGATTTGTGCCCGTCGAAGACGGGCTTTTACCTGGCCAACAATATTTCAGATCTGATTGTCACAAATTTACTAACGATATTTTTTGAAGAAAATCTCATGTAGATTGCAGGAGTGATTTAGAAATAAAAAAAAAGCATGGAAAACAGAAATGATGAATCAATTGACAATAACTTTCGTTTTGCAAAATAAATAAATATTCAATTCCAAAATTAAGTACGAAAAAGAAAGAAACTTTTTAACGAAAAGGAAAGTAAAGTGGAAAAATAAATTAATTCTAATTAATGAAATGTTTTAATTTTGAATTCTGTTTAATGTCTCTTGGTTTTGTCTCGCCTTCCGTAGTGCAATCTCTCTCTCTTGAAAACCTCCGTTTCCTTGCAGTGGTATCTTCTCTATTCATATTGTTTACCAAAAATATTTCTCTTTCAAAGATAAGGTAATTCATTTCGTCAATCTCTCCTCTTTTCTTCTATGAATGAAACCCCCTTCCTTGTTCTGCGCGCGCTCTGTCGGTATGGCGTCTGTTCCAGTGGGACGTAGACATGCCCACTTTCCTGAGGCGTTAGAGGCCGTGTCGCTTCGTTCATATTATAGAATAGCAATTATTTTTGGAACTGACTTGTAAATAATTCCATAATCAAGAATAAAGAATATTTTATAACAAAAGCTTCCTTCAGTGCAAACTGAAGAAAAGAACCCCATTATCTTGGTAATAAGATGCTACAAATACTCAATAAAAAACGCCAAACCATTTGATGTACTTCATGACTTTAAAGATTACAATCATTGATAATTTTAAGTTCACATACTTTAAATTAATAAGGGTGGCATTAATTTTTTGTCCGAACTGAAAAAGCTCGTTTTCACGAATAGTGTGTAAATTAACCCTCTGAGCGTTTCACACGTATTTCTACGTCGACCTTGGACTATCCCATAAGCGGATTACACGCATTTCAACGTGTGGTCAGAGACACTCCGAAAGCGGTCAGCCCGGATATTTACGTATCTTGTGAACTGTCTCTAAAGTGCGATAAACGTATTTTTCCGAATTTCTTCCCCCTTCCGTGGTTTGACATTTTGATTGATTAGCTGGGTAGGGTAGCGGTCGACACAATGAGTGCTGATAAGAATGTACTTACTGCAAATTAGAGATACCACACCCCTATAGCTTGGGGCATTTTAATGCTATCTGCATTGAGGTCTTCTTTCTGAAAGAAGGTCAGTTTTGGATTTTTTTTCTAGTTGTGTGTGTCCGAATTTGGATTCTGTATAAGTTCGGTTTAATATTTATCAGCCTGGATTGAAATTGTATTATGTTTCAAGTGTTTTCCCTGTAATACACTTATGTTATATAAGATTTTATTTCAATGCATCAATGTTTTAATTGAATTGTTAAGTAAAATAAATTTTGTTGCCCAATCTCTTTCAATACCCCATTCAAGCATAGAAAATTTGAGAAGCCGGGGGTGATAAGAAAAGAGGGGGGTTGTTTATTTCGTTATATAACATTGAATTGAAAAAAAAATAACTAAGGTTTAGGTGTGATTTTTTAAAACTATAGCAGTTTTTTTTCTAGATGAGTTTTCTATATTACACTACTTAGAATTTCTTTTAAATTCATCAAAATGAAATAAATTCCGCAAAAAAACAATTATTTTTTCAAATAATTATTATTCAATTTATTTTTTGTCACTTTGAACAAACATTGAAACAAATGTTAAAGAAAAGGCATGAAAATTTTATTTTTTATGTTTTAAAATATTGTATTTTTGTTAGAGAAAATTTTGGTTTACATGGAAACGTAAAGTATAATATCAACTAAATTTAACGTTTGAGTGATCTTAACAGACCTTTAGTTATCTTATTAAGAGTCTGATAACATCTGCAGTTTAAGTTTAATTCAATAGTCAGTGAAAATGTTTATTTCTTTTTTAAAATGTAAGAACACAAAACCATTTCTAAGAAAATATCAATGCTTACTTCAATGATACTGTATTTATGCACTAGTTCCTTGAGCGTTATAGTTTTGCTGATATGCATTCTTCATTAAGTGATCAAATCTAAATGCCTGAATTGCATTGCTTTTGGTAGCTCTTATGCCAATTGCGAGCTGAATTTTAATAAATGCTATGAGACAAGAATCCACTAATATGTGTTACAAACCTATGATGCATCCCGACACGTTATTAACGAGTTTGAAGACAGTACTTCTAATAATAATAGTAGTCTCAGGCATTGAATTATTTCCAATCTCCACCGTCACATGCTAGACAGTGTGTTTTATCACAATATCTTGTGTGTGTGCTGTAATTTGTAAAGTATAATTTTTTTAAATAAAATTCTGATTTATATACAGGTTTTTATTTTCATTCTGAACTTTAATGGATAATAATGAGACTCTTATTTATTTTCCAAGCTGTATGATATATTTGAAATAGATCTATAATTTTATTTTTTAAGAAAAACAGTAAAGTGTAAGTTTTATGTTAGTTAAATTTCCTTTATATTTGGTATGAAAAGGCCCAAAAATGTTTTTGAATATCACACCGATAACGTCCAAGACATTTATAAATTGTGAAAAGGCACCTGATTAATTTTGAATAGGTGTTAAATTTTTCTCCTTATGCTTTGATTTTGCGAAGTTTGCAAAAAATTGTCTGTAGGAAAAAAAATTCAATAACACTTTACTTCGTAGCTAGCGCATTTTCGTAAAATTGATAGAAAAAAAGTTTGATCGTTTTTACTTTCTAGTACACGAAGTATACAAAGAGAATGTATTATAATCGTCGATCGTAAATTTCAACACGAGATTTTGATTAATCTCCACGTTTTAGACCTCCCTGAGTCCAAAGAACACAATTTTGGAATTTTGTTTGTGAACACGGTAACTCAAAAACGGTTAAAGCTAGAAAGGCGAAATCTGGTGTATGGACTTTATACAAAATTAGTATATATCAATCAATTTTTGGATAAAGTCCGTAAACGGGAAATTTGTCTGTTAGGGTTCATATGAACACGATAACTCAAAACTCAATAGCTAGATAGATAAAATTTGGTACACAGTTTCAAAAATTAGGAATGTAGGCCCGTATTAAATTTTGGATGAAATCCCTTGACACGTTGACTGTCGGTCGGTTTCTGTAATCGCATGCTTGTGAACACTATAATTCCCAAACGCAACGACTTAGATAAATGAAATTTGGTATGTGGTCTTTTAACCTTAATTGCCCAATTTTCGTTTCAATCGGGTAAAAAAACTCTAATGCCCCTGAAACTCAATATGCCATTACTTTTCGATAAAAAAAATTTATAAATAAAGAATTAAATTTAATTTTGAAAAATTCGCGATTGGATGCTCTTCCTGGACTATAGCATCAAAGTTTCAAATTTCAGGTGAATTAAATTTCCGTTTATTATAATATAAGATAATCTCTTGCGTACTAAATAAAGGTTATATGAATAAGCTATTTCTTCCGACATTTAGTGCATTGGTTTTCTAAATTCAATCTTTAGTTTGAGGATTATTAATTCGCCCTCTTAAAAAGCATATATAACTAGTTTCAGTACAAAAGGCTTGAAGTATATTGCTTTATTTAAAACATTATTCAGGGGTTAAGGAGGTTATTTATAATCCTTCATGTTATTAATTATTACTGGCTATTTTGGAATATAGATTATTATGTGACTATCTATATAATAAATGTTTATGTGCATACAAAACGGATTACGCCAGTTAAGCTCGTTTCTATTTGTGATCGGCTCTAAATTTTTTACTTTTTGCCGAATACTAAATCAAGAAACAATATGAAAAGTTTTATAGTGCCATCAGAGATTAGTAAAATATATATAAATGGCATTGTAGTTAAACCTTAAAATTAAGGAAATAATTTTTACATTCGTAGACTAATATGCTGACGTGTAGACTGAAAATAAATTGAAATCAAGAATATAAAAAAGACAACTAATAATATGAAGTACAGCCAATATTTAAAATACAACTATTAATAAACATCAAATAAATTGAAGTCACAGACATCTAAAGAATATCAACTTTCATGCAACTTCAATGATGTTCATATTTTTAGAAACTCACGACATGAAAAATAAGTAATATAGCCTTCAATTTTTTGGCCCAACTGTCTGGCATTTGTCTATTCTAACGGTGTTTATTTTTGTCATGGGCACGGGCAATATGCAGAAAGAGGGCTATCGAAGACATAAAGTGTAATTTTGTCACACGACAGGTGTTATCTCCGAAAGCAGTAAAACCTAGTTTGAATAGGTTAAAAGTTGAATAGAGCGGATTCTTGCGGTTAGTGCGCCCCTCCAAGGGTGTTGCTGACTGTCCACAGCTCTGAGGGGGGAAGAGACTTGATCTGCTGCGCTTTTGGGAAAATCTT
>BGPR01052817.1:0-10528 GCA_013235015.1 Araneus ventricosus
TGGACTGAGAAGTTTATATTGTATGTATTTTTATGTTCTCTCTATTTCTTTGATTGAGAAATTGATGTTACCTGTATTTTCTTTGAAGATACCTAATGATTCTCAACAGGAAGTGATCTAAGGAAAGAATTTTCTTATTGAAAGAATGTCGAGATTTTTTCAGCACAGACTCGTAACCCCTGCCTAAAAATCTCGGAGCGTTTGATAAAATGCGGTTTGACACGGAAGAATTTAATTTATTTCATACATCCGTGTATCGAAGTTCCCATCCAATGCAATATTAGCGATTATCATGCGGCCATTTGTGTGCACAGCTTATTCAAACGGAACACTACAATAAGGTACAAATTTCTAAAAAAAGTAAGGCATAATCCATCTCAAGCTTCTTAGTCAAATTAGGAAAGTGGCTGTAATTAAAATACTAATTCTATTTGATTCCGATTTTCATTCGTTGGGTGTAATACTCAAATGTCTTGTCCAAAAGTGTCTGCTTCTAAAGGAATGCATTTCCAGTAGTATAATTAGATTATTGCCGAAATTAGAGGAATTGGAATTTATACTGCTAGCATAAAATTTCTGTGTGCAGAATACTTTTCTGAGTAATGTTTGTCATTTGTTTTCATTTTTTGTCATCTGGTCTGGGAAAACCTTTTAATGCTGAAACAGTATTGCTAATAATTTTTTGATTTTTGGTTTCAGCCATGTGTTTTGTATATGAGAAACATTTTAGTGCTAAAAGTTATATGGGTTTCGAATTTAATATAATATTAATAAAATAACGACAGTTCTCATAATTTTTTATATATGTTTGTTTTATATCTCATGCTTCACGAAGATTCCCTAATACTGCGTTTTCTCAACGCTTATAAAATACAAAAATTCTCATAGTCATACATTTCTTTATGGACTTGCATTAAACTAAGTATCATCAGTAAATCAGTCTTACAGTCACTTTGCATGCAAATAACAAATACAAATATAATTCTGATTATTGATACTCTCATTAAGTAAGTAATCTATATTTATTCTCATAAAATTATAATTTATTTTTATACACACCATTAAATATGAATATAAACGTTTTAATATATGTTCTTAAATCAAGAGGGAAAGAATTTATGAACGAGGTTTGTTTAGCAATAGTTATTTTTAAAGATACTCTTTCAGAAAGCATTGATTTTATACAAGAGGAAAATATTGTGTCATTACATAAATTGCATTAAAAAATCTATTTCCTGCATGAATGATTTACTATTTTTGTGCCCATTACGTTTTTTAATGTAAATATTACATTTACTTTAAGATAACTGCCATTTCGGCGTCAGCAGTATTTCAGAAATAAGTTCAGTAAATAATGATTTGACCATGAATAATTGGAATCTTTATTCATGGTAAAATCATTATTTTTAGGCTTTTCCAAGTGAAAATAATGCAAGAGACATTACATTTCGGGTAGTTGCAATTTTTTTTACGACAGAAGAACGTGTATTGGAAAAGACTTACTACGGAATTTAATTTCAAAAATACGATGGTGATTAAAAATAATCATTAAAGATTTTATTTAGTAATTCTAAATTTTTTAACATTGTTCGTTAAGGTATCAGACTGTGTTCGGAGACATTTGTTTGAAAAATAACGTATATATATATTTAATGTTATTTTTAAACTGCATATGTTTTAAAACTATGAAAATATTGTAAAATTAGGCTTTCAAAATAATATTTTTTTAAAAATTGAGAAATTTAGAGAAAAATGACTAAAATATATGCCTTACTCTAACAGCCATAGACAAAATCATATTTTAAATATACATAAATCCTTGTAGGAGTACATTTTTATGACAGTTATCTGTGTTATGCTCTAAAATATTTCTTGTACTCCAAAATAGTTTTGAGATACAGCTGAACATATTTACTAAACTGGTAATTTTTCATAAAAAATGCTTTTCATTTATATTTAAGCACTTAAAAATAATACTTATTTTAAAATTGACCTTAGTTTTTAGAGAAAAACATCAAGCATATTACAGGAAATAATAGCACAAAATTTCATATCAATACTTGAATAACTTCTCGAGAAATCATTGTTACGGTAGACAGTTTTCCTCAAAAATATCATTTCTCAGAAAACACTTTTAAAATTTTCATGCAACATAAAATAATGCTTACAGTTTGGTAATAAAACAGCTATATCTCCATTTGTAATTCACGTAGAGTAAAAAGTGAGACAATGTTAGAAAGCTGGTTAAACAGGATACAAAATTAAGTCATAAAATGTTTTCGATAATTTCATCAGAAACGACGATTTTAAACCAGTCGGATAACTTAAGTTATAGTAGTTTAACAAGAAGATTAGTTTACTGCTTTTCAGAGAGCTAAAGCTCAAAAATGACATTATATTATTACCAAAATATAAATAATTATTATAGTATTAGTGAGAACCAAATGATAAATAGTTATAAGAAAATATAAGAATTAGTTTGCCTAGATTATATTGCCAACAGCTGAAGTAATCATAAAAATGAAAATTTTAAAAATATGAATTAAAAACGGTGTTCGAAAATTCAGTGTCAAGGAAAATGTTGCGTTCTGAAGTTTATTACTTCTGCTTGCTCTCATGTTAAATCGCGCTATTATTTCGATTCGAAACCTAGATAGGTTCGTCTTGTGTGAACATCATAATAGTTTTCGAAAGGTTATACTAAGTTTCAAAACCTGCTTAACGTCTCTATTTCCGTCAATGCCATATAAATGGAAAACGGCGCAGGAGGGGCAAGAACAACTGAAACAAATAGAGTATTGAAATAGAAATGAAAGAAAACGTTCTTATGAAAGTGATTTAAAATATGTCTCACTGCAAAGAATTTACGCAACATGAGTTTCTATTTTAAATTCTTTATATCTCATGGCTGTCGTTTTCTTCCCCTTTTTCCATTTCTTCTTTTAGGCAACATAAACTATCTTGAGCGGTGGAAGAAAAAAAGTGAAACATCTGAGGATCTTGAATAATAAAATAAATCCAAAGACATTCACATTTTTGTTTGCACGCTATGTGCTTTGACGCATATCTTTCCAATTTAGACGCTGCCTCGGCATGGAATGCTTTTTTCTTTTATTTTAAACTTGTTTCTAAAAAACAAATTGAAAAATGCTTTAAAAATGCATTTAAAACTTATACAAAACTGGTTGTTTGCTAAATTATTGAAAGAAGACAAATATGAAAATTTTGATCGGTACATTTATTTTTCTATGCAATGATGATACTGAAATTCTTTTCAAAGATGTTTATAAAATTCAGAATGGAACAAGTCCACTCACTTAAAATAGAGGAAGGCCATCTAAACAGCCCTAGTATGCTCTATAGGGAATATTATTTTCGTTTGAAAAATGGTAATTTATGAAATATTATTAAAAATTGCTATATTGCATTATGCGTTTTTGAATACTGATGCCTATTTTTTACTGGGATGCAACAATGCGTATCCTTCAAAAAATCGAAAAAGAAAATCTAACGTTATGAATACCATACCTATCATATAAGACATCTTTTGATGCATAAGATGGTATCTGCTTTCCGCTTATTAAAGTTTACTTCTATAAAATTGGCTCTTTATGCTCTTCTAAAGGCAAAGAATAATTTCTTGCAAATATATTCTGTTGCTTTTAAAGCTGTTTGCCAAAAGCTAAAGTTACAGCTTTTATTTTCAATATTTAAAATCTACTTTCAGAAATCTTGTTTTCATTTTACAAAAGAGCAAACAATTTAATCGTGTGGCTAATATCATATACCACCATGCTGTTTCTGATGTTTTCTCTGTGGTATATTCTGGTACCAAATTCACTGTGTTATTCTAAGGTATATTTCTAGGCAAATATTCTCTACTTGAAAGGGTAATTTACTTCTAATGCTCTATTTTTAGGCAAATTTTACATATTTGAAAGATTATGCACAAACTCCTTATCAACAGTAAGATTTGCATAAATTTTATGCTACCATGACATGCGAATGAAGCTTTTGGGGGGGGGCTGTTTCATGTATTTTAATATTTCGCCCAACTTCTACTTCATTCTTTTCCTTTCAGCTGTAAATGGTGTTCTATAAATAATATGTCAAAATGTAGAAGTAGAAGGATGTTAGGAAACAAAAATCAGAAATATGGATACAATTTCATACTTTTTTAAAAGTATCGTAATACGTGGTTGTTTTAGAAAAAAAACCAAATATTTTTTTCATTTCAAAATATATTTTACAGTGAGTATTTTATCCACTTATTTCTAAAATAAAACTATGTTAAGGATAATTAGAAGAACCATAATACTGGAAATACGATGCATATTTATAAATAATTTATTTAACTGTGCAGAAATATTTTTGCACTTTTATCACCAGACAACAGTTTGAATTCGTGATGATCAGCAGGTTCAAACTAAATCATCACTCCAAATGTGCATGTTATGAATTTTTCATTTATCCTACACAAGAAAAAGTATCTTTTCCAGTATATTTACTGAAAGTAAGTTCATATCTCTCATCAGATAGCATACGAGAGTCTGCTTTAGCCCTTCATCAAAGATTCATAACTGGCATACGGAACAATCGGAGTTCATTCCGTTCGCGAACATTTAATACGCGGGCAATAATCTGGCACGAAAGCTGCATCGCTGTCATTTTGATAAAAGCCCATTCGACACGGAAGTATTCCGTTTAGATGCATTTATCTACGCAACGGAAATTTCCTTCCAACATGGAAACAGCGTTCCTCACTGCGTTATTCCTGTACACTTACAGATTTAAACGCAGTGGTTGAGAGAGAAGCTGAACCATTGCTATCTTTGTATTCAAAACACATTGCTTACTTACAAGCGCCGCTGTTAAATTAGGAAACGGGATATAATTAACAGACAAATTCTAATTGATTTTAATTTTCCATGATTAGTTTCGGTAGTGTAATATGAATTTAGAAAGATTCTTCCAAAGAGGGAGGGTGCTCTGATAATTTAAACAAGTTACTATCGAAATCAGAAAAAAAAAGATTTAATCGATGAATTGATGTTCTTGAGCAAAGTAACTGGTATGAAATAATATCGTGTTCTATTTCGCATCATGCAATTGCTATTCGTTGCTTTAAGAAAAATTTTTGTATCTTCTGCTGTCGAAATCGGAAAGATTTCAATTCGAATTGCCAACTTGAGACGTCAATAATATATGAAGTTGCGGTCTGTTTTAAAAATATCATCATTGTAATAAGGTGGGTGTTTGCATTTTGGTTAGAGTTTCGACCTTTAAAAAACCCATGATGACGTTCGTATAGAAACTATAAATTGAAATCTATAACTTTATGCTTCAAAAGATATAACAAATATGATTTTTTTTATATCTGTTATTCGCGAAAAAATTTCAAGCGTTAACCCTCTCACACTGCGCGAGGCGGTCCCAGACGGTAGTAAAATTTCCTCTTACCAACGACGAAGGCCGGTCTGAGGCGGTTGGCTTCTTTTGAGGGGAGGTGAGGTTTTGAGATCGCTTAGGAGATAAGCGCGGTAGGGAGCCCAATTATTCTTGCCAACCGCAGCCAGTTTCCATGCGCCATACGAGAAAGTTATAGCAGGGGTGGGGTAAATGACAGCAAGGTTGGGCGAGTCCAATTCGTGTCGCTTCCTTCCATATTGAGATTTTCTAATTCCATTCGTATTTTAGTGATAATATAAAATAAAGAAATCGACATGAATGAAAAAAATATAATTTGACATGAAGCAAATTAACCGGAACTGATCGATTTTGCTCTAAAACTGTTGTTCTTATGTTGATTAAATATAATTTACAAGACATACTAAGATAAAGGAAATAATCCTTAAATATATATTTTGATTTAGTAGCAGAAAAGATTAAGAACATAAATCAGTCGAAAATATATTATTACAAATAATCCGACTAAAGATACTTGAATTGAAAGTAAATATAGCCTTATCTAGATAATGGTGATAAAGAAAAAAATGCGAGCATATCTTACAGTTAACATGCAAATGTTTATCATCTTTATAGGAATATGATCACTAAATTCTCTGTAGTTCATGGCAACCTTTCTGCGAAGAATTTTAAATTAGCTTTCGCTGAGAAATAATTTTAAAAACTACATAGAGATCTAATAATAAAAAATAAATTTTAAATGAAAAAAATGTTTAAAATTTTGCTGTGGAAAAAATAGTACCTTTGCATTAATTCAAGTTGAAAAGCGAAAGTATCTAAATTTCAAAAGTTTCATCTTGATTTTTTCTCAAAAAAAAACGATTAAAAAGCTGATAATAGATTCAGGTTCTGAAAGTTTCGTTTCAAAGCGAAGCAGCAGAAAGGTGTCAGGGACAGCAAAAACAAAAATGTTTATAGAAAGATATGAAAAATTGGACATAAAAAAAGTCAAACATTTTTTTTGTAAGCGATTTCAAATGTGTCTTAATGAAGTTTCTTTACGCAACATAGATTTGACTCTGTAAATCCTTTCAGTCGCTGCTTCCCATTTCTTTTCCCTTTCTTCTTTCTGTCTTTTTCTGTTTGCCATTTTTTAGCATTAGTGACTGTATAGAGAAGGAATGGACAGGACAGAAGAAAATATTTTTGGATTTCGGAGAATGAGATAAGACAGAAAAATGGATTGACATTTTTTCGTTCTGCTATTGTTCGATGTGTTTTGACGTACGTTATCTTATATAAGGGTTGCCTCTAATTGGTTGAAGTTAAGTTACGAGTTGAAATTGTTTTTAAATTATATTTACAACTTAGAAAGAAGGATGCTTTAGTCTCAAATGCATTCAAAAAAGCAAGTCTGAAAATATTCTCATGTTCCCAATCATGCCGACATTGATTTTTTTGGTAACATACTTCTTATACAAAGAGTGTAAATAATATACATGACTTAAATAAAAAAGAAATCACGATATGTGTAGTATGCCCTCTTGGTAACATTACTTTTTATAGGAAATTGTGATTTTGTTGTGATTGTTTTTAACCCTTTAACCCCGTGGCGACTTTTGTCTTCTAGCCCCTATAAAACCGGGTCTTTTTGGAAGGATGGGACATGAATTGGACTATCACAACCTGGGCTGCCATTTACCCCACTACCTCATCCCCTGCTATAACCTTCCCTCAAGGCGCAAGGAAATGGGCTGTGGTTGGCAAGGGTAATTGAACCCCCTACCGCGCTTATCTCCTAAGCGATCTCAGAACCTCACCGCCCCTCAAAATTGGCCAACCGCCCCAGACCAGCCTTTGTAGCTATTAAGGGGAAATTTGTAGACCGACTGGGACAGTCTCGCTCGGTGTGAGAGGGATAAAACATTATGTAAATAAATTAATTGAATAAATGAAGTCCTCATTATACAAACAGGTCTCTGTTATTCCTAAAGCATTCGCTTGATAGGAATTCAGCGTGATGCAGTAAATAACCGAGTTAGAAATAATATATTTTTCATCTGCTGTCCATCGATTGTTGTAGATGGCGACTATCCTCTACCAAAATAATACCACATGGGCAAACGACAAAATATTTACATTTGTCAAATTATGATTTATAAAAATCGTATATTATATTACATTCAAACAAAAAACTGAAACAAATCGAATTTATCAGCATCAAATAAATTGTAAATAACCAGCCCCTTTAAAATCGAGCCTCTTTGGGAGGATGCGACAAGAGTTGGACTCTCCCAACCTGGGTGATTATTTACCCCATCACCTCACCCCCTGCTATAACCTCCCCTTTAGGCGCACGGAAATGGACTGTGGTTGGCAAGGATAATTGGACCCCCTACCGCGCTAATCTCCGAAGTGATCTCAGAACCTCACCTCCCATCAAAAGGAGCCAACCGCCTCAGAGCGGCCTTCTCTGCTGTTAAGAGGAAATTTTTTGACCACCCGGGACCGCCTCGCTCGGTGTGAGAGGGTTAAAGGCAATGTACTATGTTATATCAGATATATGTTTCACTCCTTATTGCTTACTTGATTAAAACATAGTTCGTTCTTCAGAAGCCAAGATAGCGCACAAGGCATAGCGCCATGATAGTTTATCCAGCCCTAAATAATTAAAAAAATGCAGTATCTGTGAAACTGACACCTAAAACAGTAGTCATCTGATATGCTTCAAATTTGAGACACACTGATACTCTGTTAAGATAGTATTTATTATCGTGTAGTTATTTCTCAAATGAAACATGTGGAACTTCCTAAATGGATGTTTTATTGCACATAAATATTTCCCATTGAATACTGATGGAGTCATTTCGACTTTACGTGATATTAATTCAATAATCCTGACCGATTTAAATTTAAAATCCGTTGCGAATACTCAATAAAGAATAAATGACTTTACGTCACAACAAAACATAGGGTATTTCCTTGTTGAACTGGCATTGACATTTATCTATGTCATGCAATTTTTAAGTAGCGTTAATTAAATCCGCCATTTATAAGCTTGTTAATGCAATGCCGTATTTAGATTTTAAGTTATCTCAAGTAGCAAAGTCAACTGTAGAATCTTAAAAATGGCACAAAATAAATATTTGTCATGAATTCAATATCCAGAGTCCACATGCGTATGTCAGAAACGGGAAACCAGTTACGGTTTGTGTCTCTTGTCCCTTAAACTGGCCACCCACGCCATTCCATTTTTTATCCTATCTATTTAGACAATCCATACACGATCGCTTCTCGCCACGCAAATTCATGCACTACAATTCATTCCGATTCCCGAGCCCCGTCCTCTCCTCTTTCCTCGGTGAACCACGCACCTCAAACCTGTCCACTCCACACACATACCTACTCCCTTCGCTTTTATAGTACGAAAGTCCAAATGGAGAGATGCGTATATGGAAAAATTGACATCCATCTTTCCGTTCCACAATACGCCAATTTTGAACGGTTGTCTCATTGATATTTTTTTGTTGTGAAGCGGTAGTGAATGACCAGCATTAATCTGGACATTCACTATCGATCTTTTCCAAATCCAGTTGGAGGTCTTCTTAGCAGACCGTTTCCATTTCCGGCCTATAGAATTTAGTGGATCATTCACAATTCGGACTGTGCCAACCGCACCTACGGGCAAATCGATCCCGTAGGATAGTGCGTCCTACCCCGTCTTTCAAAAAGGGTCCCCCGGCCTGATTTCCCCAGACTGACTCCCAAGCACACACCCGCCCCCATTTTGTGGTTTTCGCTTTTGTGAGAGAGCTTCGGTCTTCCTAAACGACAATCTTATTTCGGTTTTATGGCCTAGAGGGCCGAAAAAAAATTCAAACCCGATAGAATCCCAACTTTTTCCTCGGTCTCATAGGTTTCTTACATTGACGAAGGGGTTTGATATCTTGTGTTCCAAAAGAAGTGATTGCTCTAGAGGTTGTAACGTCTTGCAGTTATGCTTAAAAGAACATTACAGCTATGCTAAATTTTAACATAATATATTGATAATTCTTCTGGAGTAAATATAGAGTTATATACAAATATAAAAATTATTATTAATAAAATAAATTAAGCCCCAAGGCGGGGTGTCCATTCACTGATAAGAAATAATTAGCGGGTTTCGCTAAATTGTCGAAATTGGACCTTCGTGGAACGCGACCACCAGTTTGGCTGTCGGGATGTCCTCTTCTCTCTAGTTTCTCAGTCCCGATCTTATATCGCAACAGAGAAGAAAAACCCCTTTGCGTTCTCACGGGAACACACTTGTCAGCACAAAAGCCACCTGTTTAGGAATGTTGCCTATGGTGCAATCGGTAGATGAAAGTCGGTAATGGAAGGCAGTAAGTAGCCCGTCAATAGAGGGTGTGAGGATTCCCGGTGCTTGAAGGACCGCCAGCATGAAAGGTAAGCGCAGGCGTGTATTGTTCAGATGAATCTGAATGTGACCAACGCCTGGGAACGCACACACCCATTCTTCAATCAATGTCAGCTGTCGGAGTAGGGCATACGTCACACGGTGAATGTCCCACTTTAAATATAAAGAACACGTTTGGCACTTGTTCTGTCGTCGTGGCCATTTTTCAGAAAGATGACCATTTGGTGCGAAGCCGATGCCGGCAAATTCTCACACAATGAAGGGATATTGAAACTTACAAATGAGAAATGTGAAAAACTGGTGCGTGTTCCTTTGACATTCAGGATCAATAGTGATCAGATGCAGAAGCGATATTGGAATTTCCACCACGGATGGAGATCTAAAATATCTTCGGACGAAGGACTCCTCCTTTTACCGATTCGTTGAGTTGCTCTCTTTGACAGAGATGCGATAGTTAAAAAATATCCGTTATGTTTATTTAGAAATTTGATTTTTCATTATTGGTCTTGTAATTATTTAAGATCATTTTTATAGAAATTCAATTTATATCTTATATATATTAAGGTAAATCAGCCAGGAAACAAAGTTTTTCTACCTATTGTTCTTCATTTGGTTTTAAACGATTTTGGTTTAACATGAAGCGGAGAGTACGAATTTGGATGTAAAACAAAGCCGCAAATTTTTTACTTGCAATATTCAAAATCA
>BGPR01052818.1:0-10528 GCA_013235015.1 Araneus ventricosus
CAGCTCTTATGTTGCTTCAAAACGGGAAATTAAAATAACTAAACTAAACTTTAACAGTTGACTTCAATGAAAACAAGAGAAAAAAATATCCTGAAGCTTGGTTTCTGAGAGACCCCCCCCCCTCCTGTAGAATTAAGTATTTTCAGAATATTGCCTGCAAGACATGTGAAATATTTTTAATTCAATAAATAATAACAAACGGAAGAATCATCATATTAATGCACATTTTTTCTATTCCCTTATTTAAATCTTCAGAAGGCAACAATTTTTTTTATTGTATTTACATATTTATTTAAAATACAACTGATTTTTCCTTTTACTGCATAATCTTTAATCATTTTATTCGCAAGAATATGTCTATTCATTTAAATCTTTTATTTGATTTAAAAATTTCAGCTGCATTGCAGTGTAGACGTGAGAAATCTTATGACACTAAGACATTTATTTCTAAATAATTACAATGAAATTCTCCAAAACTTTTGTCTATTTAATTAATCATTCTAATAAATTTTGCCTCTTAAATGTATTGACTTTTTTCTATCTAAACTTTATTGAAGAAGTCAAATTCCATTAAAATATGGAAAAAGTTCAGAATATGCTTAGAGACACATCATTTGAGAAAATTCGTTTGACCCACGGAAAGTCAAAGAGAAAAATACCAAAATGTATGCGTAATTGTCCGCTCATCTTCTTTAGTAACTATATTTTCTAGCGTTCTCTACTTGCGTGATTGAAGCTTATCAAGCAGAGAAAATTCAAAACTGTTCTTTTTAAGTAAACACTTTTAATCATAAATAATATTAGATTAATTACATTTTACGACAACTATTTTGGAACATACCTACTAAGTTTGAAGAGTGTGAAAATGACTAAAAACGCTTGTGAAACTCCTTCCCTCTCTTTAAATCACCATGCTATCCCAGCTAAAAAAATCTACAGAAAATCTGCAGGAAAAAATTTTTGAATTTTTTTTACAGATTTCTGCAGAATTTTTGAAGACAGAAAAATTTGCAATTTTTCTTCAATATATTCTGCATAAAGCTGTAAAAAAAATTCTTATTATATCTTTCTCGAAATATTCTGCAAATTTTTCGAAGACAGAAAAAATCTGCATTTTTTCTTCAATTTAATATGCATAAAATCTGCCAAAAAATTTCTTATTATATTTTTCTCTATATATTCTGCAGATTTTTGTAAGACAGCAAAAATTCTGCAATTTAATCTTCATAAAATTTGCAAAAAAATTATTTTTATTTTTTCTTTAAATATCCTGCAGATTTCTTAAGACAGCAAAAAATCTGGTCTTCAATTCAATTTGCAATTTTTTAGCAGATTTTCATAACATCATTAAACTTGACCAATATCTGTTGATTTTTTGAAGGTTTAACTGCAATTTCATAATATCTGCATTTCTCTAAATACATATTCTGCACCATATTCTCTAATATTGCAGTTTTATTTTCCAAAGGATATAAAACAAAATTAGAATGTAATTATCATTGCTCTTTAATTTTACATCAGACAGGAGATTCATCAGATCCTTTTTCAATTAGTGATATCGACCATATACTTGTATAAAAAAGAAATGCATCATCAGAAAAAAATCCCAATTGAAAATTGTCTAAGCACTAATTTTTTAAATATTCAGCTGAAAAAATGAATTCGAAATTAATCTTTAAAATAAATATTTAAGGCTTTACCATTTAAACTTTTCCCCCATAATTTAATTAATTTCCGATTAGTTTTCCAACTGTCTTTCTGACGAGCTCTTTTTCCCTCCAAGAAGAAGGGAAAAGTGAAGCTGGTGCCCTTTTGTTGTAGAGAAGGCTTATCAGAAAGATAAAAGGTGTAAACGAATTTATTGAGACAGAGAATCTAAATTATTGAGCAAAAATATTACTAATCTCATCTATTATTCATATCTAGGACTTTGAAACACGTACTATGGTTGATTTTTACACTACTAAATGACCCCACTAGTGCTATGGTGACTCTAAAACTCAAATAGATTATTTTACCCCCATCTCGTGTAGCCCGGGATTGCTATATGGTTAGTGTTCCAGCCTGCCAACTCTATGAACGCGGTTTCGAGTCCTGGACAGGATGAGTTTAAAGTTTTGTCACATCTTGAATCAACATCATACAAGTAAGTTCAATTAGAAATTAGATTAATGAAATTAATAATTACATTAATTTAAATTAATAATTAAGCCTCCACTGCAGAAATTTTGAAGGTGTTTGGAAATTTTTTTTCAGATATTCTACATATTGTTTCTGTAGAAAATGTGAACAAAAAATTGTTCCAAGTACCTACAGATTTTCTGCAGATTTTTGAAAATATTTTTGCAGATTTTTTTAGCTGGGATGATACCATAGGTATAAGATTTAACCCATGATTATTACAATCTCACCTGGTTCCCATACATGGCGAATTTTTGGCGCAATTACGTTTCTAACTCGCTTCCTACAGCTCTGTTCCCACTGCCAGTGGCTTGTGGTTCATTATCTGAAGTACGTCTAAACTCCTGTCGTAGAAAGACAATGATTTGTTCTTGCTCGAGTTGAGTAGGGGTGGCTAAACAATTCGGGTGAAAAAATGCGCGGGCTTTGAAGGCCAGATAATAGCGGATGAAGACCTCAGTATAGTTCTTGCGGACTGCTTTAGATTCTATATGCGTCGTGGGAGCGGCGCGACTTGTCGGATTCCGAACGACGGCCCCAAGTGCGACATCGGGCAACCAAACTACTGAACGGGGCACAAAGCTTAACTGTTCTAAAGACGGCAATTCATTTGTACTCCATTCCATTCCATTTGTCCCAAGGCTATTTTTTTCCACATATTCAAGTCGAAAAATCAGGCACGTCATTCACTTGAAGCTCCAAAGTGTTCTAACACGAGCGGCGGTAGGAGGAGCGAGGATCGTTCTTCCTACAGTAACTCTTCGATCCCCCATTCCACCCCCACGAGGCGGATTTCATATTTTCTAGCCTCGTCGCGAGGTCTCAATCTAGGCAGATCTTTTGATCTTGCCGCTACTCTCATTCGAGGCTCCAAATTGGAATCGGTGCATGAAGTGTTGGATTTTCAGTTCGTTGGAATTCCATCGATTTGAATAAATTGTTCCAAATTTCATAAGTTTTCGACCTTGATGTTGCTTTTTCCTTCACGTGTTCCAAAAATTCCATTTTGGATTAGATGTGAATGGCCAAAATTACAGTTGAGGCTCTCCTGCCAGACCAAGGCGCTCCCTTAAAGGAAAGGGAGTACATGTTAATAGTTTTAAAAAACCTTAAATAAACTGAAATAAAACTAATGAAACGACTGGCCATTTTTCTCATTAAAAATTATTTTTAAAAACAGTTTTCTTTTCAATGATGACAAAGAAAACTTCACTGTTGCTTTTATTACGTAATAAGTATATTTTCTCACTATATTAACCAAGAAGCATATTCCAGAATTAGACAGTTGTATTAGTTTTACTCAATGGAAGCATTTTGCTGAAAATTGCCACAATTGTACAGCAAAACATTATTTTTAAGATGTAGATTCGTTGTTATGTTTATTGTATTTAATAACTTTAACGGTTCAGTTTCATGAGAACGTCTTTTAAAAATTATTTGTTGCTAAAGAGACTATATAAAATTAGACTGATCTTTCTGTAGTTACACTGAGCTTGACTTGCGGCAATAATATTCATATCGAATTCCCTGTATTCACTTGCAATAAATGCATGTTTTCGGAAGATAGATCTGTCAACAAATTCGGGGAAAAATTATTATAAACATTTCCTCGATTGCTGCTCTACATTCTGTAAATGCTGGAGAGAAATTAGAGCGCTACACTAAATTCCGTTGCTCTAAATTCTACTACAACAATTTGTTGCTGGAAACGTAAAATTATGAAAAAAATGCACTTTCCCGCTATGCCCAAACCGTACGGAAGGAATGTTCAAATAATTCCAAAATATGATTTCCGGAATTGTAAAATAAAATAAGTGCTTTGCCTGCTCCGAGACCTTCCCACGCGTTGGGAAATATTAACTACAATTTCCAATACAACTACTTTTGTCATGTTGATGATAGCCCCCCGTAGAAAGGCTATTGTAGAAACACAAAAATACCTTCTGCTGATGCCACTTTCAACTTGAAATAAGGAATATACGCGTTTACTTGCAATTTATAAGAACGAAATGAACATACATATCTTATTTTCCTCCACTAAAGATTCCACCTTTTTTCTAGGCGGAAATAAAATGTGTAAATCAGGAGCAGGTGAGCGATCACACATTCGGGTGAATTTGCTCGGAAATATGTCCCAATTTTACTTTCAGATATTGCTTCGCTTCTGAGAATGTTCTTTGTATCTGCTTATTCAAAAAAATGTGAGCTCCGAAACGCAGGAAGATGGTTTCACTCTTTTACCTCTATTCATTCAGATTTTCCAATATCCCTCATTGCTGAGGGAAGATAGTGCTCTGTTTCACACGTTTTATGTAGTTTTATTTAATTGCTATGAAATTGCACTAGTTTTTATTATCTTTCTCGTAAGCAATACAGTAATATTCTTTTGCTGTAATTATATATTGAGTTTTCTTGACAATTTATTTTTGCATCATTTACATTTTCTTCCATATTTTGGTATCGAGATGAGTCCTTGTATTTCATCCTAGAATATCACACATTTATTTCTTTTCTGTCTGAATCAAGATGCACTTTCCATCCAATTCTACTGGTAATTTAATGATATATCTTAGACCTGCATGCATTTAGAATAGCTAATTGCATCCGTTTGTAATGACATATCTTGTCAATTAATTATTTTTAATAAAATAAGAGCAAGAAGATAACCTAAATTAACTTTAATTTTTCTGAAGCTGTGCATTCATTTGTATGACATCGGATCAATGTTCTTCCCAGTTTTTCTAAACTCCACCTGTTTTAGCTGTTTGCTGTTCCTTGTCATCTCTTAAACTTAGTGTATTGATTTCGTAACTGTTCTAAAAGTGAGAATTTATGTCTAGAACATGAGCGTATTAGAAAAAATCATTTCCTTAAATAAAAAAAATATTATAGCTTTTCTCCAAACATGCTTCCAAAAAATCCGGAATATTAGAAATAGCAATTCTTAGAACAATTCGGAATATCGTGGAAAACAATCCATTGGAGTGTCATTAAAAATTGAAATTCCATCTCGAGATTAGTTTTAAAGAAAACATAAAATTTCAGCAGGTTTTCATTTCGCGATTATAAAAGAAAATATGATTAAAATGTATTTAAAAACTTCCATCTTAACTTTGAAAATTTAAGGAAGATATTCTAATGATGAAAATCTCAAATGACGAAAACAGCAATTTTTTAAAAAAATTTGGATTCCATCCGAAAGAAGCATTAAATATACTGTAAACTATTAACAGACTTCCGTGTATATATTTCAATAGGATGAGTCATTTGTCGTCCCAGACTAAAGAAAGTGACAGAAAAGAGAAGACGAAGGCACTTCGAGACCGACTCAGATAAGGTTACGTAATTTTCAAGATTTTAATTTCTATTAACAGCGTCAGAGCAATTAATCGATTCGCGTGTAACAACCTCCATTTTGGGGTACAGATTAAATTAAAGGGGATGCCGGGGTTCATTACACACTGGGAGTTTGTTAAACAGACTTCTAGATTCCGGATGAAGTGTAATGAAATTATCCCTTTAGAAATGGATCGAGAGGAGGTTATTTCTCTCTATGATGAACCGTTATTGGAAGACTACTTCGAAAGACAACCATCACAAATGTTATGATCTTCTAAAAGTTTAACATCCTCAAATAAGTGGAGAGCTCTAATTTGAGAAATGCGTGTAGTTCTTTTTCTTTTTTCCTAATGTGAACTGTCAACTGAGTTTATTTTAATGAATGAATATTATTGAGGTTGTGTTAAATTTGTATTCAATAATTTATGAACCAAACGTTTTCCAAACGTTTAATTGAAATTCTTTGAAATACGAAATAAAATAAAATTTTAAAGAATATCAAAAGACTATGGCTTACAAATAAATTATCTTGCATCAGTTTGCACAAAATTCAGAATTTAATGTGAAATTTGAAATATAAATAAAAAATATTTTGATTAATTCTGGAGGGTTCCAGGTTCGAAATCCATTTGCACCTCGACGCAAGTTTATCGACCATTACACAGTGCACTTTAAAGGCTTAACGATACGAAATATTTCCAATCAATAATGTAATGAAAAGCTTTCTACTATACAACATCTTTGCCACACATGAAGAAAATGTTATGTGACTTTTTATCAGTTTATATGAAATCTCGTTTTACCGTATAGTTAAGTAACATGGATTCTTCATTCAAAAGTATTTTAATAATTTATATAATCTAAACCTTGATTTATTGCACATTCTCATATAAAATATATAAATATCTTTATCGTTGTTCAACCCATTAAATAGGGAAATAATTAAATACAAAATCAAGACAAAAAATAGAGTTCCAGCAGTATCAATGGGTCCTTTCGGTATAAAAACATGCTCAGTTTTCATTTGTTTCTCGCTCCATTATGTAGTCAGAAGATAAGTTCTAAAATTATATAATACCTATAGGTGAATTTAAAAATGCTAGAAGATTATACCAGCGTTACCTTATATATGAAGACTCCAGTCAAGCATTAAAAGACAGTAACAATCAACCCGCCTAACAATTTAAACTATTCAGAAAGAATATTTAATTAAATTATCCAAATTTTGCAAGAATATATATATATATATATAGTATTAAAATCAGTATTTAACATTAATAAGAAGTCAAAGTGTGAAATTTCATAAAAATAAAACTAGATGAAACGTCAGTTGATCTCTATTAATAATAAAGGAGAATGTGTGTGTGTGTCCGTGTGTCGGTCCTCTACATATATGACCGCTAGACCTAGAACTGCGACAAACATACTTTGAAGGGTGGTAATGTACATCTCTGAGCACTTTTTTGAGATTTTAATTAAACATCTAATTAAGTAAAAATTAGGCGAAATTTCGACGTTTTTCATTACTAACTTCTGAAATTATTGCAGCAAAACAATCATTTTTACACCATCTGAAAGTGCAAAATATTATATTTCTAATAATGTCAGTTAAATTTCCGCACAATGTTTTCACGAATTTTAATAATTTTTTAAAAATATTTTTTGGCATAATTTATATCAATAATTTTCATTGTTGCAACGCAACCCACACCGTTTTCATTGTTTAAACAAATATTTAATTGCACATTTCTCTTTCATTGTTGTAATCTGAGATAGCATTTTAATACAATTTGCTTTCATATTTTATTTCATTAAGATTTTTGTGAAATTTTCATATTTGGAAACATAAGATGAAAGGTTACAGTTGCAATGATTTAATTCTTTTTTCAACATATTTCAATCCAGCTAAGATACCTCTGGTCATAAAATGTGCTGCGTCATTTTAATGTATTTCACAAGAGGAATAAGAAAGTGAAGATAGTGCCGCCAACGTGGAATTAGGTGTAACTGGATATGGTGAGTTATTTGACTCTATTAGGGATATTTATATACACAGTGAAGAGAACAGGAACAAGATCACGAATAGAATAGGGGTTAAATATCTACCTTAATCTGAAGTTTAAAATTACGTTGCTACGTAATTTTAAAATGAATATAAAATGATATAATATTGAATTCAAATCTTTTCCCCGGCGAACAAGCTGGTCTCCCAAAGCGTATAGTACATAAATAATAAACGAGTTAATATTTATGAATATTATACAGATTATGAGGAGAGAAACCTAAATATCACCGACATATTTTCTAAAATGTGAAAATAAAATTATTTATGTATAATAAGGGAAAAATGTGTTAAAATTGTCAAGTTTCGAAATGACATGTTTCTTTGATAGCATGAAAGATAAAAATTCGTAATATCTGTTTGCATGTTCAAAGTCCATTTTCGATATATGAAATAAATTTTGAAGTTCGGAAAAGTCTTCGGGATTTTTTTTAGTACTATTTTTTGAAGTTGTGAGAACTTGTTGATAATGTTTGTCAAATGTTCGTACGTTAAAAGAAAGAAAAATTATGGATCATATTAAGGAGATGATTATATTATTGCCATATTCACAGCAACCCAACCGAGTAGAATAATCTATGTTAAAACATATCAGTTACATGATAACACAGCAGATAAATCATTAAACAATGGTATTACTATTATATAATTCTATATAACATTAATGCTATGAATTGATGTTTACCTCTTCTGCTTTTCCATCTCTGTTTTCTACAGCACAATTTAACCTTAATAACCCTAACCATACTAAACTAAAACTAATAGAGACAAACTATTTTTGAAACTATGAAAGATAAAAAGTCTTAGAGGAAGCAACCAAATTAACTGATGTCTGATATTAACAAAGTAAACATTTGTCTACAAACAGAATAATGTTGAGAAGAAAGATATTATTTTGTCTTTCTTTTTCTAAATTTTTTGTGTATGAGCAGGGTAGACCGAAGCTAGTTGGCCACGTTGGCCCAGTCGCGATATTTTTAAAACTTTCAGGTATTTAACGCCGTCATTCCAGACAAGTGTGTATTATCCCGTCTTACTTCTTCTACATTAGTGTCATTGAAGAAGCAGAGTTTATTAAAGAACCAGCAAGATTTTTTTAATTTTTACTAAGCTGAGTAAATTTCGTCACTTATAAATAATCGTTTTTTCATTTAATTATAAATTACAATTTCCATTTTTATACATAATATTCAGAAAGATAATTCTTCATTGTTAATTTAGGACGTGTTTGCTTATCGAAATACTTTCAGAATAAATCCCTATACTCATGAGAAACAAAAATGGCGATATGGTGCTCATTGACCCATTTCGCATGGGGCATGTTGGCCTGGCCGTCTTTCAGGATATGCGCTATAGAAATGTCTCTGAATATGTGGCATGAAATTGCACAAGATTTATATTGTAAGGTTCTTGTTATAAAAAACAATGTGAACTGAATTTTGATTATTATTACACAATAGGTGGCGCTACTATACAATTCTCTTTGACGATTATCATAAAAGCTGTATCTCAGTTTCTATTTAGCAAAAATGCTATTTAGAATAATGTGGGTAATAACACAATTGCGTTGTTACATTACTAAAATATAATATTACAGTAGAAAGTTTTATGATAGTCGCTTCATACTAGTAGTGACTCAACTTACCCCGCAACAGAGGAATGCCGGTCCATGCGACTTGGTGCCAGTTTTAGGTTTTAAATTAATATTGATAATTGATATATTAAAATTTTATTTTGGCGAATTTGTTCTGAAGGTACACTAATAGTAATAGCTCAAAAATTTCGAAACAAGATACATGTGTAAAAGGAAGAGTGACTGCTGGCTAAGTCAATCATCGCTAAACGTGGACGGAAATAACTATTATTTTGAACGCAATCATGGGATTTGACACTTAATATTCATTAGAGTGCATAAAATTCTACGAATTAGGGTTTTGAATTATGTTAAGAAAATGTTGAAAACACCGAAGTACAACATTTCAACTTCATATTCTAACTCTGAATAAATTAATTAAAAAGTTACTCATTATTCAATAATATTAACTGATTATTTATTAAACAGTTATATCGCGGTTACCTAACATCAAATAGTTAAATTTGGAGTTAACCTGCATTATACTTTCCATTTTTCATCAAGAGTTTTCATTTTACATGTGAGAGAAAAAGAAAACATTAAAGGTAAGAGAGTAGACATTACCTTGTTTCGATTAGTGTAAAAACCTTCTTCCTAAACTTTTACTAAGACGATCAATGCATGCGAAGTATTCTAAAAAATATATAGATTCCTCCGAATTTCTATTTTACTTTCTTTAAATTCATAGAGTTTCAAAATATGTTAAAATTAGAGAAAGCAATAACCTGTACTAAGCATTGGACGCATTTGGTTCCTTATCAGAAAAAGGAAGAAAAAAAAGTATAGCAAATGCAAAAATCGAAATATAAATAATGTATAAGAAGTTAGAAATGTTAGAGATGTCAGTCAGAGATGTCAACTTGCTCATAAAGTAAACAGTGGAATGTACGAGAAACAGTGGTTGCTGAAAATGTTTGAAAGATTTCTGTAAGCTCGAAATTTGTATTTCTTTGATTCTAGAATCCTCTTATCTTCAATAAGCAAGATAATGAATAAACGCCTCTATTTCTCTGATAGGTAATATAAAATCTGAAAATTATTTAGCACTGACACTGGAAAATAGATTCATCGGGAAACTTATAATCAAAGGTAAAAATGGGAAAATACGATGAATCAAGTGCCGTTTAAAGTCATTATTAAATATTGTAAAGGGAAATCTAATTCACTTTATAAAAACTAAAACAAAATAGAAAATGTCATCTATTTAATATATATCTGTATTGATGTTTTAGGTGAAGCAAAGAAAGAAAAAAAGACTTGAAATGGATATTCGTATCTTGTTAGAGAAATTCCGAATACATCTATAAATGCAT
>BGPR01052819.1:0-10528 GCA_013235015.1 Araneus ventricosus
TCATTATGCTTCGTTCAGTTACGTATTGCTAAGATAACGAAATTATGATTAAAGTTATTTGATTTTAAGTTATAAGTTAAATATTTCATATACAGTTTTAGAAGAGCCAAGTATGGAAGGAGAATGCCCATTAGTAGGGCATCTGTTGAAAGAGAGGAACCTTTAAAACAAACTTCTTTGGATGATTTAGAGTTTAGTAATTTAGTACTGGTAATGTTTCAGTGATTTGCATAATTAAACTGTATCATTAAAGAGATATTTTTTTGTTTTATAAAATAATTCAAAAATCATTTTGTTAGATAGTATTTTTTAATATTGCGAAAAAACGCCAAAATCTTGCTTAATTTTAACTGAAATTTAATTTACTTTTTTGAATTTTTTAAAAGTTGACAATTATTTCATTTGTTTTGAAAAAAGCATGTGTGCCAAGATTCATTAAGATCGAGCAAAACTATAGATTTGTACATAATACATTCTACAATGTAAAGCTCTTACTTTTTTGAGCTAAAATGCAGTCCATTTTAATTGTTTTCGCCAGTTTTTTTCTTTGGTCAAGTCTATTTCTTTCTTTCTTCGTTACTTCAGATAAATTTGTAATTTACTTTTTTTAGCAATGACCTTAAACCCATCTTTCCACTTAGGACAAAATAATCTTCCCTGCAGATTACGTAATTCATTTATTTATTATAATTAGGATAAATTTTAACTTTATAATTAACTTTTAAAATGTGGTGTATATTATAATTATGCAGATTTAAAAAGAATAAATCTTCACTGGTGCGTGTTTCTAGACTTATTTATCAATTAAATGTATAAGACTTAAATCCATTAATTTCATTACATGTGAAACATACTGCATCAAATTTATCTCAATTCAATACGTTTGCTATCTACTATTTTTTTAAACTAATTTCTTTATCAGTCTTTTTTGTAACAATTAATACTTTCAATTTATAAATTAAGTAGAAAAGAGAATGTAGTATGTCCTGTTTCTCTCTGGTGACTGAGAACAGAAATGTACCTCAATTCCACTAAAACTTAGATATAAGGTTTACACGCGAACGAGTAAAACTCGACAGTAAGGCTGTCAACTTCGGACAGAGTCTTGCCGTGGCCCAGTTAAAACTTTTATGGTTCTGCGCATGCATCATCTCTTACTGTCAGTTTACTGTTCGCGTGTAAGCCCCGCTAGTCAAGACAACTCAGATGTTATATAACCCAGGACTTCTCTGGCCCTGACCAGATAGCACCAGTCTAAAAGGGTGATAATATTTGAAATACATAACACTTTCTTCGTGCTTTTAGCCATTAGGTACTTGATCTCTTTACCTTCCTTGTCAGGGCTTTAGGGTTCGAAGACAGAATAATAAAATGAGCTTTTTTGAAAAAGAAGAAAAATATGTCATTGTGCCCTCTCAGCAAACACACTTCTTTAAAGAGATTCTTTGGACATTCCTACGGAGACAATAAAATGTCAACAACAGCATCAGTTTGCAATATGGAAGTAATGCTATTATTTTTGTTTAAAATTGCTCCCTTTCCAGGGGCCCCCCCGATAGTATATTGCCTCATTCTTACTTACAGGAAACAGAAATACGGAACTTCTCGGCCCCCCCCCCCCCTGCTGGAGAGTCAAGGGCACTCCTTTTTTATCTTCCATTTGATAGCAGGAAAAGTTAGAGCGTTCTTGACTTGTGAATCAGTATTGTAAAAACAAATTGGACCACACTGTAACAGCTAGATAGATTTCAAAACACAAAAGAATAAATCCTTATAGTATTAACATGAAATTTAAACAATACTTGATTTTAATTAGAATATCTTCAGTACAATGTAATTGTAAATCAAATGAAAGCACAAAATTAAAATTACCTAAAAATGCCTGAAAAAAAAAATCTCAGGGCCCCAAAGCTACAGGGTCCCATATAAGTTGCCTATTTGATAACCCGGCCTTGTTTGCCAAAGTTTTTGGGGCAACAAATATTATGATAAATTTAAAAAAACATTATACGAAACTGAGGAGTAGCAGATCATTCAAGAATGGTTTCAGTAGTTGATTATAAAAAACTTAAATTCTAATTTACAATTGATTTCAAACAAAGCGGTTAATAATTTTAAAAATTTTCTATTAATCATCTCAATATTCTTTATTTATAGAATCGGACATTTTTTAAATTATAAAACAACAGGATGTAAAACTTCAAATAGGTTGTAGAAAAATTACGAAGAGGAAAGGTTTCAAAACTACCTTTCCTTTTTTCCACCCTGCTAATTCCTTCAAAATATCTCTAATATTTATAATTGCTGTATAAGGCATATAGTTCATGACTACAAATTTGAATCTGACTAAAATTAAGCTTTCACTTTGCAAAGTTTAATAAACATAATTAAAAGCATTATTTATTTAAGTTTGGGTTAATTTATTCTACTTAATTAGCTTTCTTCCAGTAAGCTACTAAATTCGATGTTATTAAGAGTGTTAGTGCCGAGGCACTTTTACTCAGAATGATGTAACAACAATGAAAAAAACTTTATGTACTTGCCTTTGGAGGTGATTCAGAGGAGACAATCAGAAAAAAAAAATAAAACAAATGAGTTGGAATGAGGAGTATTGGGAGGCAAATGGGAGCAAAAAAGCATTATGGAGGCTTGAGCAGGAGAGTCCATTTAGTTGTAGCATAAGGAATGGATATTTTCCGTTATTGGTAAATTCAATTGTTCTAAATTGTTGGATTCTAGTATTTCAATTGATTTGCTGGAAGAACTTCCTTGAAAGGGCTTGGATATATGATTTTCTGTTGATTCCAGCAGGTCTTTGTGTATGACATCATTCGTATATACAAGGAGCATTGAGTCATAATTCGCAAGATCTTGTTTTGCATGGTACTTTTGAGATGAAGGTTTTGGCAACCAAGACCCCAGATTGCGATATAAGTAAGGATAGGACAGAAGAATCTGCTTAAAGAGGAAGCACTTTGTTGTTGAGGGAAAGTGGTGATTTTCTACCGATTAAAACATGATCGTGAACCTTCGCCCAGAATTTATCAGTATTATATTTAATGTGGCTGTGGAAAATGGGCAGGTCTAAGATTAAACCAAAGGTATTTATCCTTGTCCCCAAGACTGCTCTTCTTCAAAAAGGTGAGAGATTGTAGATTGTTCTAGGATGTCGCTTTACGGAACATTACAGGCGTGTTTGTCGGTGTTAATGGCAACGCAGCGTACACCATTTTTCGATTTCAATAAGACCACGTTGAAGAGTTCTTATAACAGGGTTTAGTAGTGCTGCTTGCCCTGGGCCAGGTTGCCGTGTCATCAGCGAAGAAGCAGAGTTTGTGATGTGGTTGTTCACAGGAAAATCTGCAGTGTAAACGATATAGAGAAGGGACAGAATACTTCCTTGTGGCGTGCCAGCTTTATAATATGGCCTTTGTTTCAAGAAGGGTACTATTTGGTACTTTAAATGTTCTATTGAACGGGAAAAAATTATGATGTCAATCAGATAATGAGGTATTTATTTTTTAATCAGTTTTGTAAATTAGGCCATTATGCCACATTCTGTTCAAATGCCTTGCGTACATCGAGGAAAACTCAGTGATATAAAGTTTGTTTATTTGAATCCATGAGTGATTAAGTTGAGTAACACGAAAGCTGATGTACACAGCCGTGTGGTTGGGGCGGAAGCCATATTGCTCATCAGTGATTTGTAGTCAAACGGTGTTCTTTTTAGTCTAGCTAAGATGACTTTTCATAGATCTTTCCTAGATTACTCGGGAGACGATAGGTCTATAATTGCCCGGTAGTTTATGGTTTGTCAGGCTTGGGAACATGAGCACCTGTGCAATCTTCAGGATGGAGGAAATAGTGGTGAAACAGGGACATTTGTTAAATACAGCAGTGATAAAGTGGTGACAGATTTGGAGGAATCATCTTTAGTGCTTTGTTGTACCGCTCAAATTCAGTAGCCTTTTTTGGATTGATCTTTTTTTGATTATGGCTTGAATTTCGAGGGAAGGTAAAGTTTGATATTGTTGTCATTTCTATCTCATGCTATTAAGGAAATGCTGAACTGCTCTGTTAGCTTCGGAATGTGTCTATTGTCGTAAGGCTCAGAGGTTTGTCTGGAAGGAATTTTCAGAAAGCGAAAGTACTTAAATGCGTTCGCTTTTTTCCGAGGGGTGAGCCCATCCGTATCAAGAATAGGAGGATTTTTTTGTGGAACTTCCTTGAGTATTTCCGAGTTGCGTTGTGAATAGATGGGTCTTCTGATTTAGGCTAAGAAGCCATTCGGTCTGAGTCTTGATCATGATGATTGATGTCAGCTTTAATTTCATTGAGGAGCTGAGGTGGATTTCCTTTTAAATCTAGGGTCATAGGTAATTTACCATCTCTTTTTTATTTGATTTCTGAGGGTGATTTTATTTGTATTGCGAGGAGGCAACTTCCACCATTGCGGACCAACTGATAATTTTGCTTTAGAGAAGATTGGTTTTATAGCTGTAAAATTACGACCGTAATTTTGTTGATGACCTCGTCGATATCGTAGTTGGCAGATTGATGCTGGGGTTGCCTGGAGTTGCCTCTTTGGTAGTATCGTAAATTTCATCCAGTTGGTTGTTTTCAACGTTTGGTGATAGCAGGAATGTTTATTTATGTCGATTTCAAAGATACCAGACAGTCGCTGCAGAGTTCATTTAGGAAGTTGCATCGCGAGGAGAATTCTTGAGTACACAAAAATAAAGTATTAGCAGATTGTTGCCATTGTGCGGAAGTGGGTAGGCTCTGGAGAACGAAGAATAGGTTATTGTTACAGATGAGTCATTGATGATGTTTCCATTTTGATTACGTCTTCCCTAAACTCAGGCGCTGTGCTTAGCATTGAAATCACCAACTGTGCACTTATTATTGAATTAAAATTCTATTGAGTTCATCGATAGAAATGATACCGTGGGGAAGGCCTATAAATACTGGAGACAGTAATTTGTTGAGGGGATTCGGAAGGACTATGGCAATGGTGGTATTTTCAAAGAGTCAGAGGCAATAGAGATGAGTGATCGATTGAATTTCTAATAAATAAAGCAGTTCCACCACCACGGTGAGTCAGTCTGTCAGTTCTATACGTTGTGTAATTTACTAATTAGAAGTTTATCTCCAGGGTTTAAGGTGGGATTCTGGATTGCAATGACATCTGGCCTTCCACTCTTGGGCGAAGTATTTAAGAATTGTATTTAGAATTTGGGCTTAATGCCCCAGCGTTCCAATGAGAACAGTTAAACAATTGTGGCGTTGACTATGAATATGTTTGCTCATTTGGCTTTGGTAGGTGTATTGGCTGAAGAGAGGACATCATGGATATACATCATAGTTTGACATTTGCTTAAGAATTCTTCTTGACTTGATGGCATTTTATGAGATTAGTTCCACTGATCTGGGCAAAGTGGGTTGCAGCTTTAGAGTTTCGGGAATCAGATTTTGGGGACAACCCGACTTTGGCAAGTGCTGCTGGATCAGACCATGCGTTAGCAGGTGCTGTTGGGAAAGATTTCTGTTTAGGGGTTTCTGGGGCAGCCTGAATAGTGTACGTGTGATCACCCTTGCAGTGTAAGCAAGTTGCAGGAGTTTCTTTAGGTTTAGGACAATCTCTGGACCAATGATTTCCCGCGCATTTCATGCATCTGGGATCACATCCTGCCTCGTTGGAAATAATCCTGGCATTTGTAACATTGTCCCGGCGTTTGTTTTCATAAGGACTCAACAAGACTCTCCATTTTGACCAATATATTAAAGATAGTAGATTTCCCTTGGATTTAGGAGTTTTCAGTAACACCACTAAAAAGAGTGGCATGTTTTTGTTGTAGTTGTCTGTGTCGCAGGGGTAACCTGAATTCGGGGAGTAAAACCTTGTGCTAATTCTTGCATTATGACGCTAACATCATGAGTCTGGGGCCTCGAATAACAATTTTGATCTTCTCCGTCATTAAGTTCAAGGTGTGGGATTTAAGTCCATCTTTGGATTGCCTTTGTGAATTTTTACGGTGGGCTTCACTTACTTGTGGGAGGAAAGATTTTAATTTGTCATAGAGAATCATTCGACCATTAACTATCTCTTCAGTTAATGCTGAGAGGGTTGGAAGGAGCTGCGGTACATTTTTTAGGATTGTCAATCACTATTGGAGGGACATAAGGAATCTTTTTCTTTTATAAGAACATTCTTTTTTCGTTTTGAGGTGTTTGAGATTGTTGAAAGTTTTTTCAAGTTTGGGTTTTCTAGCTTTCCAGAAGAATCCTGCTGGGTGGATCTATTAATCTCATTATCGCTATTCATGGGGTAGGTATCATCTTCTACCCGGGGGATCATCATGTTCATTTTCGAATTTGCAAGCGATTGCTTGTATTTATTTGATATTCAAAGGATTGTTTAATCGTCATTTTTCATCTTTCAGGGATCTCTATTTTCTTACTCTTTTGTGAAATGCATTAGATGTGGAAGAGGATTCACTATCAGAACACTCCATCCGGAAAGATATTGTGCATGGGAATTTCAGTAAGCAAACTTCTCGTAATTTCTATATAATACACATCTTAAAGACAGTAATGTGAGGTACAGTAAGAAAATATGCAATGGTATCAGCCATGTTTAATAAAAAATAAATAGTCAAACGTTTAAATCAAATTTTCATCATTATTTTAATAGATTAATAATGAAAAGAGTTAAATCGTTTATTTCCAGACAATCAAAATTACTATAAGAACAACAGTCTTCTCGGTGTTTTTAAAAAAAAAAATGCGTGGAAATTCAATTCAAGCGTTCCCATTAATTATATTATGTACGACATTCGATGGAAGTATACTCTTATTTCGCATCTGAACATTTGAAAATCTTATTTTATTTTTTATCGTGAACATCACTAGTAATTTATATTTGCAAAACTTTTCTTAGAAATAAAACAAATCATGTTTCTGTAGTAACAAAACATGTTAGAAATAATTTGTTAGAAAACAATATTAATTGATTTTAATTTTAATAAATTCGATTACATTCTTTAACACGCTGGTGCAGGGCCCTATTTAGAGCAATCGGTCCAATCGGCAAGGCCGACCCCGACTTTCAACTTAACAAAAAATTAAATAAGTTGGCGAATTTAAAGGTTGTTGATATAAATACAAAACAATTAATAAGATGGACGAGTCGGTTGATAGTCAAATGCGATTAGTGTTTTATATTACAAAAGCAATGTAAAAAATAAAAAAAGAAAGCTACCTCTCAATTTTTTTTTTTCTTCTTTTTTTTTTCAAGATATAATACTTTCTTCCTACTAAAGCAGATATAACACTTTTCTCATAATTATTTTCCATGAAAGACAGACCAATAAGACAGGTCCCCCCGCCTCTTCAAACGCAAACGCATAAAGAAAAGCGTAGTCACAAATGTCATTTAGGGTCTTCAATGGGCACAATTTCTCCCTCCACCACAGTTTTAGTTAAGAAAACCTTTTCCCTACAGGCGAGTTCCCTTGTTTGTCAGATTTATTACAGTAAGAATGAAACACAAAAAAGAGAAGAAAAAAAAACACTAGCCATCTCACAAGAACACAGTCTATCTGCACAAGGGATGCAATTCCTTCCCGTCTCTCGGGGGGCTTCCAGAGCCAACAAAATATCTTAATGAGTTTTGCGACTCAATTTACACAGAAGAGATACCTATTTCCAATGCCCGAAGGTTTGCTGGTGAGAACATCTGTACATGATCGGAGTTCAAGAAAGTGGACAGAACCGTTTCACAGGCGGGTATTCGAAACCACCCGCTGTTTGACTGGTCGGAATTACGACGGCAGTAAATCTCTAAAACGGGTGTCGAACTCCCAAAACATGAACCTTGAGGGAGGGCTATTTTGTCTATGTGTTTTAGAAGAGTTCTTCTTTCTCTGCCACACTTTCTGGGGGGCCCAAGCGCTTTAATCTTCATTTAAGGGGCCCACTTGCCATCGGGCAAGCTGGCAACCTAGCCAGTCCGCCACTGATAAGAGTGATTATATTGAATCATATTGAAGGGTCATCACATGTCCTCGTTGAGGGAATAATTTTATTAAGTGCTATTGTGCAGTGTAATTTCATCTCTGAAACCCTTTGGGGCAGTTTATTTGCTGTATTAAAGCGGTTTCGTATTGAAATTTCTTCACTGTTTTCATTTGTGTAATTCGCACTTGTGTAGGCTACTGCAGCGTCACATTCCCCCTCTTAGCGACACTCGGAACTATTTTTTTTTTAAATCATGGACATCTTTTTACCCCTCTCGTCATTAGTCAACCTACAAAATTTGGTGGTAATTCAGCTGATAGATCAATTACAGACGGCTCTGAGTAGTGTCAGTTTTAAAAAATCATCCTGTATATATAATATACAGACTTAATATTACTGTAGTAACTAAATATAAGTTCTAATCTACTCATACTGTACATAATTTCCTGCTTTGCCACCAGGTGACGCCGTTTCTCCCCTCCTGATAGAACTTTTGAGAATGGTATGCTAGTATACTGTAATGTGGAGAATGTATTAATGAAGTTTGTTGAATTTCCGTCTTCGAATAGCGATACTTACTGCACGAAATATATACCGAAACTGACAATTTATGAAAGCGCCCATGAAATGACCTTTCAAGGTATGCTAAGCACATATGCAGACGTGCGGAAAAAGAATTAACCAGTAGTTCTTTAAAATCATTTTCTATATAAAATTTTTTCTTACAATCTAATTTTTGTCACAAAGTTTTTTTTTAAAAAAAGGCCTGGATTTAAATATTCTGGCTAGTAATTATATAAATAGACATCAATAATGCTGTGGGTTAACGGAGTGGTTTCACTCAGGGTTCTTAACAAGTGATGTGTCAGATTCGTTCCTTTCTTGGAGTCGGGTCCGAAACTTAAATGGATTTATTATTATTATTAAAAAAGGGAAGGTGCGAATTCAATTTTCGTCGAATGAAATCTATTATCGATTAGACGTACTACGAGCCACCAAGAGATCTCTCATATTGAAATATATTAACTTTTGTAGTTATGCCTCAAGTGAGTGATTAAATTTTATTGCTACTGTTACAATATTTTTTTTAATTTCATTTTGTAAAGTGTCCAACAATTCTCGAACACCCCGTATTTAGTGATAAAATTCCCATTTATCCAAAATGAACGCGTCGAAAATCTGAGACAACAATATGGTGTCGAGTTTAGGTTGCCATTTGAAAAGGCAGGAATCAAAATAAGTAGTTTCAGGAGAAAAACCTGAGTGCGCTGCGATTGTTTATCAAACTCTAGAGTGAAACGTGTATAATCTCCGTCTCTGTAGATGTGTATTTACAGCGTGTATACTCCATATAATCTTTTTCTGGTGGTTATACCTTTGGAGTTCAACTCTAATCCCCGGTTTCGAATTTCTAAAATTAATCAATCGACTTTCCAAATGCCAATGGTCACGAACGAGATTTTACAATTACATAGATGCTGCGGCTATCCTACCTTCCACGACTGAAGATGAAATATCTCAGAAAATAAATTATTTGGAAAGTTCATGATAGTGATATGTTTTATTTTCTAAGAAACACATTTTCCGGGGTGTCCAGACTGTCTAGTTAGGCCACTAACAGTGTCCTCAGCACATCTGGTGAGATTTTTTCCCTCATACAGCTGAGAACAAGAGATCTTTAACGATCGCAGCGCCACCCATTCCGAGAAAGGAAGGCTTTCCCGCCTTCCCGGAGAGAAATCTTAATTTTAGTTCATAGGCCTCATATTTTGGAATCACTGTCTTCGAGGATTGCTTAGCTAAAGTTATTGCTATATTGCATCAATCAGTGCAATCTCTGTATCTTCTCTGTGGTATTATTCTTGCGGATACAGGTAAATTATCAGAGTCTGGACTGCAAAACCACACACACCCTGTTATAGATGTCCCTCACAGGCTTGAGGGACGATTACAGCGCCCTTAGTGGAGTTAGAGGAAGCTAATCGACAATCCACTCCATCATGTCGGAACATATATCAATTTCTTGAAATTTCAAAAAAGGAGTAAATACTCAATTTTTCGCGACCAATAAAGCATATTTCTGATTTTTTTAAAAAATGAATATAAACACGAGGCTGAATATTCCTACCAGATGTGAAAAAAAAAAAAAATTCAGAAATGAAATATTATCACGGTCATCGTGCAGAAGTCACAAAGTCCGCAAAAACATTTGTGCGGACTACCGCAGTCAAGTAGAATTTGCTATTGACTTCATTTCGTGATCTTAACATAAGGAAGTCAACTGTATTAGATAAAAATTTGTAAAATAAGTTTTACTAGCTCATAATATTTAAAACAAAATAGCAATCAATACAGTTTACTCACGGAAGAAAAAGCCAGATACTGCAAAATAAAATTCTCCGAATTTTGACAAATGCTCTCTAGTTCTTGAGAAATGATGTCATCCACAAAAATCTCAAAATTGAGATGATAGAATATCACGTAAAGAATATGCCTAGAAAATTCTTCA
>BGPR01052820.1:0-10528 GCA_013235015.1 Araneus ventricosus
TCATTGAGTCATAAGAAATTTTGTGGAACTTGATACCCCCTGAAGAGTCTTCAATCCTGCTTGATGAGGATTGCGAAATTGTGCCATCATTAATTTACTACTACACAGGTTATCCACTTTAATTGTGGCTAAATAAATAACATCGAAACCGTTAGTCACAATTATAAACTTCCAGAAAAATACTCTAAATGACGAAAAAGATTTATTTTATGTTTCTGATTCAATAAATAAACGAACTTCATTAAATTGCGTTCTGTAATTTTCCGGTCCTATTAATCATAATTAGAAAGATATTTTTCATGCGAAACATTTTGCAGGAGAAAGGTTTCATTCATCTACGTCTAAACCTGACCGAGTTCTTATGCTTTGAATATCTCTAATTTAGACCGCCTGGAAGAAAATCCTCCAATCAGCTGACAGCGCATAAATGTTCCACGGATCATTTCAAACAACTTGGTTTTAATTCGATGAACAAAAAGATAATAAAATTTGTTAAAAGTTTATAACATTAAAGCAACTATCTAAAAGACTCTGATTTAAAAGAGTGTCATACAAACGTTTTCAATGTTTCCTTGTTTGTTTATTGATTCAAATAGAGAGATATATTAATGCAAATCATCAAGGAAGTTCAGTCTCATTTAAAATTTTTAAAATTCCTGTCTTTCTAGACCAATACACTAACATATTTCAGGCAGTATACAAACTACTTAACTTAATTCATTAAATCAATTTCAATTATATATGAAAGACTTCCACACATACAATTAAAATTGCCAGCTATAGCGTTAACTTATTCACCTATTCCATCCACCTCTTTCATGTAACATAAGTAAGTAATCTTTAATAGTTGTTTCCGGTTTGTCATTATGGATATGAAATTACATAACAAGGTGGAGCATAAAGTCCGAAATAATTTCAAATATCCTATACTGAAAATTAGATAAAGGTTGCCAAAAACATATTCTAAACCAGGGAAGGTCCAGAAACGCGATGCGCAGTAGGTATTTCCGCGCATTACGTCGTATTGGGACAGATTTCGAAACTCTCCGCTATTCCACACTGTTTCTAGTTAAAGAGATAAATTTACTTCATTGATAAGAAACGGTAAAACTACACGATTAATGTTTCGTTATTCTTTACACCACGAGACTGCTTTTTATTGCTTATAAACTCCCCGCGCTATGTACTTTTATTTTTAATGAAAATGAAACATGGTTCTCTCTATCTTCTCTTTTTGTTTACTTTACAGAAATTCCAAATAATCGATAAGCTTCTTCAGCATGCTATTTGCTTTTTTTCTGTCAATTAGGAGTTTTCAATGAATGAAAATAAATAATATGATCTTTTGGATTTATTTATATCTAGTCTGGTAGTTTTTTGTTAGTTTCTCTTTTCTCCTCACATTCGAAATTAAAAGGCGGGGAATTTAGTTTTATAATGAATATTTCCCGTTTGATTCGGAGCTCAGTGGTTGCTTTATTGTTAAGGAAGGCGTTTTGAGTTTTCCTTTGTTTCATTTCATTTCCTTTGTTTCAAAGATTTTAAAAACGGTTCTTTTCAGAGCCAAATATTATAGTTTTTAGGAAAACCTTTAAGCTAATACAATGCCTGTTTGTGCTGTTGTTTGATGTTCGATGCATTCGAGAAATCCCAAAGGTTTCTTTTCATTCAGTTATGAAAGATACTGAAAATTTGAATTTTCAAATGCTGAAGGAAATATACGTTTAACATCGCAAATGCTCGAATGTGGTCTCGGCATTTCAGAGAGAGCGATTATTCTCTTAATTTGAAAGCTGAATCGCTTGTTATACCGGTAAAAAAAAAAAAAAAAAAAAAAAACCCGTCTGAAACCAAAAGCTGTGCCAGGATTAAATTTGCCGCCAAATGAGATCATCTGAAAAGAGTAAACGACTATGTCTCGCAACGTGCGTGCGAAAACGTGCTTTGGGAATTCTGAATCAGTTATCGCCATTGAAACAGAAATTTCAGGATAAGAGTTCGGAATTTAATGTTGAGTCTCAGTCTGTTTTACAAGAACAAGAAAAACAGATTGTTTCGTTGAAGAAAGAAATAGAGAGTTTAAAATCATCAAATACTTCAATGAAAATACAGACAAAAAATAACAAACGATCAATTCAACCGAAAGTTCAAAGGGTATAGATAAAACTTTACGAAAATTATTTTCTCAGAATCAAATAAAATACTTATCGAGAGAAAAAGAAAACGTAGAAAATGGACAAAAACTTATATATGTAGAGCTATCGCTCTAAGATCTGTTTCCAGAAGATGTTACAAATTTTTAAGAGACGCTCTTGAATTCCCTCTACCAAGTGTTTCAACTTTGAAAAGATGTAAGTTTTTCTGTTGTAAAAAGAGCACTCAAACAATTCCATTATGTAACATTGGGACAAAAAGCATGCTCTCAATCTGACGTCATCAATTTATTCCATTATGTAACATTGGGACAAAAAGCATGCTCTCAATCTGACGTCATCAATGCACCAGCTCTCTGTGAACCTAACCTTACTACTCTCACGTAACCTTGATGCGAAAGTAGGTGTGTCTATCCTCTGGTCAATCTTACCTTAAAATGTGCGAACAATGATTTTCTATAATTTAGAAGCCAAGTTAAAGAGACATTCTATAAACCATTAGAGAGATGTTTCATACTCGCTATGAGGTCGAAAGTTCCGTTATAATTAAAACGCATTTGGAGGCATTAATAACACAATATATTTTTTATTACCACTTATTATATTAGAGTATGTGACATATAAAATTATGAAATTCGTAATTTCAGTATAATTGTATTCATATCTTGATAGTTAAGTTAATGTCGGTGTTTTGGATGCTGGCAAGTTGAGTGAGAGTCCTGAAAGAACATCGCCCTGCCTGAGCATCCAGGTCGCAACATTGAAAGACCGGTCGCCACTTCAGCATGGTCAGGCACTTAGGTTCCAGCATTTTAGCTGCCATTACGAGCGGCTAATGCAACAAACATCCATTTTTCGGGGTACGACCTGTCTTCGGATATGGGCCCAAAGAGCCAAACCACCGTTATTGTACCATCGGGTTGGCGAGAGTAAGCTTACTTATAAGGCAGCTTCTCATCTGTGAACTCGAAGTGCCCCCACCCGACGTTTAGAGAGAAAAACTCATTTAGATCGGAGAAAATTTGGATACTTAATTTTCCGCAGTCAACCATTTTCGGCGTGTATCCCGGTAATAAATATCGCAGCAGATGTCAAATGTTTATTACCCAAAAACTATTTCTGTTTTAATACATGATGTGATTGTATGAATGAAAGTGACAAAGTTTCTGCAAGACTTTCGATACCGTAGAAAATAAATTGATGACCTTTCCTTACTCATTGCCATACTGTAAAGTTTCAATTTTCAGTTAAGATGTATCATAATTAAGAAAATAAAAATAACACATTCATGTACCAAAAGGGAAAAAATGAAGAGAATTTTGGATGAAAGATCTCGGAGATAATTAGGAAGACAAATAGTTTATACATAACGACAAGGCTTGCTCTCTGTCACGAGACCTTATAGACATTAAAGACGAGATACGCGTCCAAAACTTTTATACAATTCCGAACGTGCAGCTCCCCTCATTTGAGACGAGAAAATGAAGAAAGCGTTATTTCCGCAGTTTTATTGAGCTTTAGAAAAATAAGATTTTCGTGATTTATAAATTAAAGTATCTGAGTTTTTATCTTTGAAGTTAGTGTCTTGAAAATACAGGATCGCACACATACGAAGTAGAATTTTTCGTTAATCTTAAAAAATAAAACCCTTATGTTTTTTAAGGGAAGATTTCTTATTTATATTATTTGTTCCTGCCGTATGGTTTAGTTGTGTCAACGTGGTATATTGAAAGGGTTTTTAAACATTTTATGTGGGATGACCTGCGACTCCCCAAATCTCGGCTGCATAACTAGTCAGTGTTTGTAACTGGGATTTACAGAGAAAGCAGTTTGTTGCCTAACACGTGATTGTTATTGCGATTGAAGTGGGGTAAAAATTGGGTTTTTTGTAACTAAGCATTTTTTATATTGTCTGAAGATCTTTAAAGATTCAAGTTAATCCAATATCACAACAGGATATTATTTCTGCTTAGGTGGATGGCGTATAGTTTTTTTTCTGAAGAAAAATAAGCAACGATATTTTTCTTCCAGCATGTGAATCACTTTCCAAGTTTAGAAAGGTTCGTGGATACGTTGCTCGTAACACCTTTCTGGTTTCGGCTTGTACTGATTCCTATATTGTCGATGGCAAACCTCAGACAAGGTCGGATTTTAGTATATTAACCCCTTAATTGATTTGCCCTTTCGCCGTACGTCTATCGAATTATCGCAGTTTGAAAATTATACACTGAAATAAAGTCATTCACATTTAAACTATTCTTTAGGCTCCCAAATGAATTAAAATGATAAATAGAAAATAACATATAATTAGATTGTTGAGAAAACAAACAAGTTAGGAGGGTAAAAACAGTGGTAAAGAATGAAATAAAAATAAAATTCCTTAGTGCTATAAAAGAAAAAAATGGATATTTAGAGTTTGAAACAGAATCGTTTAAGTATGAGATTCTTGAAGAAATATTCTAAGTCAATTGAACCGTTAATTCTGTTTATAATTTTAATTATTATTAATTTTATATATTTTCTTTTGAATGATATTCATTGCGACTCAAATATTTAGTGTTCCAGCGCCTTACGTTTTCTATTTTATTCTTTCGTATATTTTTGATAAGAAAATAATGTTTTAGACTTTATTAACATTGATAAAAGTTTAAGTGGAAACCCTACAGTTCTTTTTCTGGGAAAAATATGCTTGCCATTTTTTTTAGAAAGATCTTTTTCTCCAAGACTATAAGCCATTTTGAAAGGTTGCTCGTAACATCTTCCTGGTTTCGTATTGTAATGATTCCTGTGATGTCGCTTCAAAATGACAGGGTAGGATGGTAATACATTAATCACTTAACTTGTTTGCCCTTACACCGGAAGTGCATAAACTTATTGCAATTTTAAATTTGTAAACTGAAAAAAGGTCATTCACATTTCAACTATCTTTAGATTCTCAAATGAATTAAAATGATGATTAATTCCCAAAATAGAAAGTGGCATCTAATTAGATTGCTCAAAAAACAAAAAAGTTAGGAGGGTAAAGACAGTGGTAAAGAATTAAATAAAAATAAAATTCCTTAGTGCAATAAAAGAATAAATATGATTATGTAGAGTTTAAAACAAAACCGATTAAGTATGAGGTTCTTGAAGATATGCTCTAATTCAGTAGTAACGTTAATTGCTTTTAAGATTTATTTTAATTTTTGTTGATTTTATGAGTTTCTTGAAAAATTGATAATATCTCATCCTTACAAACATAAATCAAATTGATTTACGCAAAAGCTTGAAAATAAATTCGAAAATCTGGTAATTAATACCAAAGGAAGAAACAACGCAATACTTTTATTCAAAAATGAAGTGCCAAGTGAATTTATATAAATATTTTGTCGTTATCTTTTACGTGCTTTTCTCCTAAAATAATGAAGTGAAGCGGAAAGATTACCATCCGTAAGTCAACTGTTTGAAGGATTTGTTAAAAATTACCAGAAATGTTACAGTGTTGGATCAGACCTGAAAATGGATAAAAAGTTGGAGGGTTTTAGAGGCATGTGCTTCCTTATATAGTACATTCCTAATAAACCAACTAAATTCGGATAAAAGTGTTTGCTCAAGTAGATTCTAGAATTTATTACACCTGTAATCTTGAGGAAATACGCAGGCAAACATCCAGAGGGTCCAATTATAATAAATGATAAATGCACTGACGTTGTCGAATGATTGATAAAACCGATCCACAAATTAGGTCGCAATGTTGCCATGTTTAGTGATGTCACCCTTTTGAAAACTTTGAGACAGAAATATCACCTTTCATTTGTAGACACATTAAAGAATGACAAATGGCAAATTCCTAACAGTTTCAAAAAAGTGAAAAGGAGACCAGCTTTCAGCAGCATATTTGCAATTTCAAAGTAAGAAACTATGGTGTCATATGTTCTTTCATACAAAACAAATAAATAAAAGAAATGCTATTTTCATTTCGAGCATGCACGACGATGATGCCATTCACCACAATACTGGAAAGAAGAAAAAACCTTAAAGCATTACATACTACAATAAACAAAAGATCGGAGTCCATGTTGTAGGTAAGACATGTTCAGCGTATAACGTCCAAACAGAAACGAGGAGATATCCTATGGTTATCTTTTACTTCATTCATAACGTTGCTGCCATTAATTCCGAAATAAGATTCATTTCGAATCAAAATGAATTAGGAAAGCGAGGTATATTTCTTAGGCAACTTGTACGAGAATTAATTCTTGACCAGCTGGTGAGGAGGTCACAAATTCCGAACATTCCTCCATTAATCACCTCAGGGACCTTACACCTTATTCCGAAACCTGGAATTTCGAATCCTGAAAATGTAGGCATAATCGATGTCACTCTCGTTGGAATAAGAAAACTCTGTCTTCTCTGCCTGGAAAGCACTTCCAAGATCAGAAGATTAACTGTGTTTTCCTCCAATTCTTGCTTATGTTTACAACATTCCTCCATTGTTTGTTTGAATGCATGTAATTTGGGCGAATCAACAGTTCATAATAGCTCACCTAGCAATGACACCGATAAAATATATTTTATTAATAGTTTAGTACCTGATTTGGTATTAGTCCATCCATTTCGTTTTTAAATTTAGTTTTGATTATATATTCTTAATAAAAATGATAAAAAGTGCATATTTTGTTTTGATTGTTGCTTATTCAATATTTATTAGTGAAATTTGGAAGGCTAACAACAATAGCAGATATGGATCTCTTAGATCCAATCCGACCTTTCTTGTGAATTTTAGAGTGCGACCATCGGAGTTTTAATTCGACCAAAATTCTTATCATCCATATTTTCTCGAAATCATTTTCTTGGTTCTCCAATTTCTTAAATCATCTTTGAGGGTTTTACATCCATTATGATCAACCACTTGTTTCTAATTTAAATCAATTCAATAGTTCCATCTAACAAATTTAATTTCTTTAAAACTTGTTTATTTATATGTTTCTGGCGTTTCATATTGCTTCGATCGAAAGATTTAAAGGTTAACTCGGAGCATTTTTTTATGGACTTTGACTACTGCCTGTAAATTTTAGATGGCCTAAAGTAGCATACATAATTTTCAAAAGACGAGACCAGAATCGGCCTATTTGCTACTTGTTGAGTTACCTTACTATTGCTAATGCACTTCATAATGTGTACTGAGTCAAATAAATTAAAATTCATTTTCATTAATTAAATTTTATGCCTATGACTTTGATTCTCCTCCGCACAATCTAGTGAACTTATTTCTGTTTACAAAGTTATTATCCGAAATAATTTATCTTATTTTAATCCGCATCCTTGCATAAATGGAATAACACTTTTGATAGGATATGTAGTTTATATCAGAACTTGTATTATTTTGTTATATAGGAGAACGTATGTAAAAATTCCCGTTGAAAACCATTAAGATTTGAAAGATATCCACATTGCAGAATATGGAATTTTTTTTTCAAAGAAAAACAAAATGATAAGTTCTTTTCCACAATTTAATTGGTTTTTAAACTTGAACTTCAAATAGTAGTCGTCAAAATGAAATGAATTTTCATATTTGTAAGTATGCCTAAGTATTCAGCGTATTCAGCATTCATTGAGCTTTGCGGACAGGTAACTTTTTAGAACACTGAGTAAATCAGTAAATATACCACATTACAAAACTGAAAATTGTCTTAAACAAAACCATCATATAAATCAGCAGCGTTACCTGATACGTCAGAATTGAAAACATGTGGAAGTATCCTAAAATTACGACTCTGCCAAAATTCTATAAAATCTGTGAACCTGATTCTTTAAAAAAATGGGCAGCAACGACAACGGAAAAAAACATAAATCATTCCTGTATCGCCAGCAAAGTAAGAAATACTGGAAAACTAAGAACCTTTACTGAAATAGCAATCGCATTCAGCTCAGTCTTTCACTTTGTTGAAAATCACAGGAGCAGCCTTTTTTTCCTAAGGTACAGCTGAAAGCTACGGTATAGCCGAAATTAACGATAAAAATGCACTAATAATATGTTAGGTAAATTTTTACCTAGATTAATGACAGTACTTATAATCCATTTTTTCATTAATTGTTTCTATAATGTATTAATTAAAATTAACATTTCTTTACTTATCTTCCAACAAAACGAAAAAACATGTCAAAACACATAAAAACATTCTGAAATCAATTTATTATATTCACAAAAAGTACATACATAGAAACTTAGTTGGGACACAACTCTGATAAAATATTATTACAATTGTCAAAAGTTGGCTAGAAAGTGCTTATCATTCATTTAAGAGATAATGTACCCAGTAGTACAACAATATCGTAAAATATTTTGTGCAATATTGCACAATGGTGTGAATACCGACGAATAACAGAATGCTATATCTAAATTTTTAAAAGTTAAAAATAAGCAAATATTGGCAAAAAAATATTAGTTTCAGCTTAATAATTCTTGTTATTTAAGATTTTATTTCAAACAATTTAATGAAATAATTTTTCATTAAAAATCCAAATACTGCAAAAAATATTGGAATCTTTACTCCAATTTTACTCCATTTACTCCATTTTGGTGGTCCAATCTTTCTATGAATTATTTTGCTTAATATGTACATTCTTACATGCCCATATGTAAAAATAGAAAGAATATTATGCAAGATATAAAGATTTTCTAAAAAAATACCAAATTTTCCGGCATGTTTTTTGTTTAGTTTTCCGCAAACTAATACGAAACTTAATGAAAAAATGGCAATACGATAAAAAAGCATTGTGTATAAATTTTTAATAAATACTTTAAATAGTATATGAATACGAGTACTTGTAGAAAATATTTTTTACTGTGCATACGTGAGACATAGATAATATTTCTTTCACCATGTCAAAACCAGATATTTAGGGCAACTTACATAAAACTTCTAGTTTAATACCATTAAGATTATGGAAGATATCGTGATTTCAGTTAACGGAATTTCTTCTTCTCTTTAAGAGAAAAAATTTGATGAGGGTTTCACAAATTCATATATATTTTAAACTTTAATCTTCGGAAAATAATCGTCGAAATGCAATTTAAATTATGAATTTTATTTATTAGTTTGCTGAGTTTTCAGCATATTCAATCTTCATTAAATTCTGTGAAATTATTCGAAAATTCAAGTTTAAGAAATATCGATTTGTGGAAAAAGAACTCGTCATTATTTTTCTCTTAGAGAGAAGCAGAAATTCTGCTCACTTCAATGACGATATCTTTCTAAATCTTAATGGAATTCAGCTGGAATTTTTATATCTGTTGTCCTATATATCTGGCTTAGAATTTGTGAAATAAAAATTACACTTTGTCTCGCGCATGAGCAATAAAAATTATTTACTATAAATGCTCGTATTCCCTTTAATATTCAAAGTATTTATTACAATTTGTACACAAGGCTTTTTTAACGTATTGTCATTTTTCTGTAAGTTTCTTATAATTGGACTCAAAAACTCTGTCTGAAAGATATAACCAAAAAGCATGCGTAAAAATTTGGGATTTGTTTTAGGAAATCTTTATATCTTCCAGAATATTCTTTCTATTTTTACGAAACTATATGTAAACAATGAGCATATTAAGCAAAACTATTGAAGAAATTTCTTAATCAATACCAGCTTCCTGTGGACCGGGGTGAGACCAGATTTTTTCTTCTTCATCAATTTCTGGTCGACCACCTAAATGCCTTCGTGACAAAATCCTCACTGTAAAATGTAGTTATAGTCCATCCCTTACATGGTCGAATTGCAGACACAGTTGGTCTAGCCTCTCCGGCGTAATTCTAATAAATGTCAAGATCTGAATGTGTCACGATGCTTTTAATCATATTGTGTAAGATGTAGAGTTGCACATTACTTCGGATCAAGACAAGCGCGGTTACGGCAATCTATGTGCTCGGCATTCCAGGTCTCGGTGGTTGAGTGGACTAGGCGACATGTTAGGTAACCAAGTTGTCCAGGGTTCGAATCAAAGGCTTGTATAAGTAACAAATTTCGATTACAAAATAATCAGTTTTTACGATGTGATAAAAAAAAATCAAGTTCTAATAAGCAATTAGGGTTAATATTGGGAATATTTACAATTTTTGGGAAATAAATTGTACATTATTAAAACTAGGTTTAACTATATTGCATAATATTGCTCATATTTAACACTATTGAAACACATTATTGAGCAATATAGGAAACGTCTTATATTTTACACCGTTTCAATATTGTAACAAGATATTATACAATATTGATTTTCCAAATTTTAGAACATTGCTCAATGTAGTATGCTTCTTGGGTAAGCATTATTTGCGGGTGTTTTTCAAACCATAAGAAAATAAAAATAATAATGCGAAAAAATGCCACTTGTTAAAGAG
>BGPR01052822.1:0-10528 GCA_013235015.1 Araneus ventricosus
CCAAACGATTTTCTTTTCTCTTCGTTTAGGCTTAGAACTTACATGAATGCGTTCGAAATATGACGTCAGTTTTCCCCACTCAGCAGCATTCTTTCAAAATTCTCGCCGATCGGAATATCCTCGGGAAATATCATTTCCGATACTTTCAATGTTTAGAATTCGAACTTTTCATAAATTCTATCTGTCTTGTCACCTCAGCTATTTTTTAGTAAGAAAAAGGAGATATACATTTACGAAACCAAGAGTTGCATCTTCTATTCCAAAATAAGTTTTGCCTGGAAAGAACCTGCTTGAATCTGAATGCCTTTGAAGTTTCAGAAATATTTTGAAAGAAGATGACGAATTTCGGGAAAATATGGAAAATTTTCAGAATTACACATGTTGAATAACGGCACTAAATATATATATAATCAGAATACGGTTATTTAATACTTAAATGCCTTGTGCTGCTTTTAAGCCACATAACCAATTTTGTCTTCTAAAATATTGAAAATAAGACTGAAGCTCTAATGTCTGTTGTTGCCAATAGGATACATACTGAAATTTTCATTAAATGAATTTACGACATATAGATGGCAGCGTGATTGCTGATAAAGAAATAAAAATAAATTGATATTTTTTACTTGAGGCTGCATCTTTTTTGCACGTTTGATAAAACTATATTTTATTCTGCAATGTTGAAGGAAATCCCTATCAGTATTATTAGTTATTAAAATTCATCTGTGTTTGATATTATAAAATTTTATCAAGTTAATTTTTTTCTCATCTAAAGCTCAGTTACTTACTGAAAAACATAAGCAGCCGGTTGGATGGAATATAGCATGTGACCCTAGAACCAAAATTGTACATAGGTATCATGTTCTGGTGCAAATTGACTAAGGGGAAGATGTACCTAAGTTTTAACTTGATTTTCTTCTCAGAAACAGATATTATAGAAAATGACTATATTTAAGATTTTATGTTTTTATTACCATGCGAGTTGCCATTTCTGTTAAATAAAAGTACTTTATATATTTTTAATCATCGCATTTATCGACTCGTGCTGTGTCACTCCATACAGTGAAAATAGTTTTAGTCACTGTCTCGAACAATTAAAGAAAGCCAACAAATAAAATCTATGCTTTTTAAGCTTTGCAAGCATGATTTTGCCTTTTCTATCGAATGAGAGTCATCTTTCCTATAATCTAATTCAGTCTCAAATTCTAATGGCGACATCAAAGCGGCCATCAATAAAGCCCAAGTGACCACTACTCATCTGAGTAAACTCATGGCTCTCAAGAGCAAATTAGCGATCATGTACAAGCTTTTGCTTTAGAAATCTGTTATTCGATCAGCCTTAATCCATGCCCCCCATTTGGGAATCAGTGGCCATTACTAGATTAAGGAAATCGAAGTATTTCGAAACCAGGAGTTACTGAGAATCATAAATGCCGTGTGGCATGTCAGACGCAAGATCTTGCATAACAATCTAAAAGTTAATCTACAATTAGATAAGTTACAAAGCTGAGCGACCTATTTAATTCATCTAAATTATATCCCAACACACTCAAAATGCATTGTGTTATGCGAATCGCGATCATTTTCTTGTGCTTCTATTTATTACCAATTGTTCTTTATGTAGATACCCATATAGCAATTTTAAATGCAGCAAGTTTGATAGTTCAAAGCGCAAGTTCATAACAAGTTATCGCAAACGACGAAGTCACCATCCGCCAAACTTGCAGTGAACTTGTCACGCAAGTTCATTGAAAACTAGTAGAATAAATAGCTTCCCGTCAGGATAGATCCCCCCTTCTTCAAAGCCTTATCTACTGAGGGATCCCTTATTTATCGCGGAATAGGACGGTGGGGTTGCCTTCCTACAGAAGGGATAACCCTTTTTTTCACCCACTTTTATTATCGCGTAATAAGACAATGGGGATTTCCTTCCTCCATTTTCCCTCCCTCTTCTTTTGTTCGCACAATGCATTATTTTTAAACGAACTTACTTTTACAATCCGAGGGCATGTAGAAGACAAGCACGATTAGAACCCACGACCGGCGGGGTCAGTAGGCGATTATGCTAACCACAATAGCAGTTGAGACTTCAGCAGAGAAGGGAAGAATGGAGTTTTTGCTTTGTCATTGTGCCACGTTGTCAAGTTTGCCATGTCAACTTCGCGGCAAGCTTGTTTTGCAAGGAGGGTGGTCGATTAGGCTATGTTAATTTGCAGGAATTTCTCTGTAAATTTATCACGTCAAGTGTGCCATGACAAGATAATATCAAGAAAATCAAACTTTCTTCAAATGCCCATGCTATCTGGGTAGATGTGTGACTTGCTTCAAATAAGCGCACTAGTTTTGCCTTTTCTTCTTTATTTTGTCAAAAACACACAAATGACGATTAAACACATACACATATCAGTACTAGCCGCTAACGAAGAGGGTGCTATCTGTCGCACTCAAGTTCATCTACTGAAAATTTCTCGACCTGCATATACTTAACAAGTATATGCAGGTCGAGAAATTCATCACCATATTTAGCATTTAAATATTAACATACAAAAGTAAAAATTATAGATAACAGACAGACAATGACTACCATTTGACCATATACATCTTTCTCAATTAAATAATGCTTTCTTTATGGTACCGTGGCGTGAGATCTCTTCTTTCACTAATTTAAAAACTTTACATTTGTATTTCTAGAACAATTTCTTTTTTCATTTGACAAAACTCTCCTTACAAGGAGATGTCCCTCGTAGCAAAAGTTAAATTCTTTTTCTTATGTAAACATAAAAGCTATATTTAAATTCAATAACCCATTATACCCAGCTAAAGCATAAAGTCAATGGACAAAGCCAGACTTCTTCCCTCGGGCGTCCAAGGTCTAGTGCCAACAGAAGCTGCACTCTCCTCCTTTACCATGAGTCGTTCGCCTATAGTATTAATTTTCTGTGGGCGAGCGGACTCTTGGACTTGGTCTAGCTGAGGACTAGAACAAGTGGAATAAGAAGCAACAAATTCAATAACTCTGATGTGGTGAAGCAAAGTTCCATTTCCTCTAAAACTGTGCATTCATCTGTACTCCACTCCATTCCATTTGTCCCAATACTGTTTTTCCTCCATCCATTCAAGTCGAAAAATAAGGCACGTCATTCACTGAGGCTCCGAAGTTTGTTTTGGAACAAGGTTCAAAGTCGCAGAATTCTACCCTTCCTCTATGCGGAAGATTTAAAGTTTCATTTCTACCCTTGACGCGAAGTTTCAATGTAGACAGATCCTTTGAAGCGCCGCTACCCTCTAATCATGGCCCGAAATTGTTATCGGCGCATGAAGTATTGGATTTTCAGTACGTTTGAATTCCAGCATTGTCATTCCGCTATGCCAATTTCCATCGGTTTTTAAAACTGACGATTGTTTTTTCCTTCCCATGTTCCAAAAATTCCATTTTGGAAGAGATGTGAATGGCCTGCTTTAAGCGGGGCATTAGCCGCTGCTCAATTCCAAGATTTTTGAATTACGGGAAGGGAAAACTTTTCGTCAGTGTTGAAACCCAATGGAAATTGGCGCAAATGGATTGAATGTTTAGAACTCCGAATAGTTTTAAGTGTGATTGGAATTTCATTTTGAGATCCCGTTGCGAGGGTAGCGAGAAAACAAATCTTCTGCCTAGATTGAGACCCCGCGACGAGGCTAGTAAACTCGGAAATTCCCTGTTGGGGGAGGAGGAGGGTGGGTTGGATTAAGGCTGCGACTTTGAGTCTTCTCTCAAACAATGCGACTCAAAATAAACTTTGGAACAACCGTCAATGATTTACCTAAAATTTTAGACTGGAATGAGTGGAATTCAAACCAGTTCTTGGGACAAATGGCATAGCCTAGCCTTCTGGTAAATGCCCAGCTTAAAACTGACTCCCTTGCCTGCTTCCAGTTCCCACTTTCAACCCGTTAATGCCTAGCGTTCCCTTTCAAGGACGCTTCGAAAAATGTACCATAAATTCAAGGGGATTATTTCTTCAGCATAAATTTTACAAAAAAAATTGTTATGAGGTATTCGTTTCTTCTATAGTCACTCGATGGAAGCACGTATAAAACTTTAAGTTGGTAATGTAGCCTTTTTATTTTCAAGTCAGATTCGAAAGTACTTTCTTTTCTCATTTTCTGCAATGTCAAGATGAAAAGGGAAAGATTCGAAAGTACTTTCCTTTCTCTTTTTCTGCAATGTCAAGATGAAAAGGGAAAGATTCGGTATAGCGTGTCAGAGATGAGGAAGATTCAGTACTTTCTTTTCTCTTTTCTGCAGATGTCAAGATGAAGAAAGGATTCAGAAAGTATCTTTCCTTTTCTGTTTCTTTAAATGTCAAGGAAGGGAAGGATTCGAAAGTGTCTTTCCTTTCTCTTTTCTGTGCAATCAGATGAAGGAAGGATTCAGTACTTTCTTTTCTCTTTTTCTGCAATGTCAAGATGAAGGAAAGATTCGAAAGTACTCCTTTCTTCTTTTCTGCAATGTCAAGATAAAAGGAAAGATTCGAAAATATTTCCTTTCTCTTTTTCTGCATCAAGATGAAAAGGGAAAGATTTTCGAAGATACTTTCTTTTCTCTTTTTCTGCAATGTCAAGATGAAAGATTAGAAGTACTTTCCTTTCTCTTTTCTGCAATGTCAAGATGAAAGGAAGATCTCGAAAGTACTCTTTCCTCTTTCTGCAATGTCAAGATGAAAAGGAAAGATCTGAGTACTTTCTTTCTTTCTCTTTTCTGTCAAGATGAAAAGGAATCAAAGGTACTTTCCTTTCTCTTTTTCTGCAATGTCAAGATGAAAAGGGAAAGATCTGAAAGTACTTCTTTTCTCTTTTTCTGCAATTCAAGATGAAAGGGAAAGATTCAAATTTCTTCCTTTTTTTATCAAGATGAAAGGAAGATTCACATTTCTTTTCTCTTTTTTCTGCAATGTCAAGATGAAAAGGGAAAGATCTGAAAGTACTTTCCTTTCTTCTTTTCTGCAATTCAGCATGAAAGGCTCGAGACTCTTGCTTCTAATGTGATAAAAGGAAGTCATTCTTTCTCTTTTTTCTTTTTTGCAATGTCAAGATAAAGGGAAAAGATCTCGAAAGTACTTCCTTTTTCTCTTCTCTGAATGTCAAGATGAAAGGAAAGATCTCGAAAGTACTTTCCTTTCTCTCTTTGCAATGCTACGATAAAGCGAGAAAGATTCGAGCTCTTTCCTTTCTCTTTCGCAATGTCAAGATGAAAAGGAAAATCTCGAAGTACTTTCTTCTCTTCTTCTGCAATGTCAAGATGAAAAGGAAAGATTCGAAAGTACTTCCTTTTCTCTTTTTCTGCAATGTCAAGATGAAAAGGGAAAGATTCGAAAGCACTTTCCTTTCTCTTTTTTTGCAATGTCAAGAAGAAAAGGGTAACTTTTTAATTATTTACCAATTAATTTACTTACATTTAACAAATACAGGGTGTTGCCGAATTCGACCGTCGAATTCAGGGGGGGTAGGTGATAGCAGGCATCAAGAGGATGAAAAATTACCATAAAACATAGGGTCGCAAACGACGTTCGGTCGGTGGAAATCGCAAAAATACAGAATGTCCGAGGATTGTTGGAAACTGTTAAAATTATAAAATTAATAAATTATATTCATTTTATTATTAATAATAAATTATACATTATTAATAAATTATAAACTGTTATAATTAATAAAAAAACTAATAATGTTTCAATCACGATTTTTTTAAAAATGAAAGCGCATTTTTAAACATTTTTTCAGATAGGTAACATGCCGTTTTGGCGGTCCAGGGGGTCGTAAATTACTGAAAATAAAAAATAAGTTTAGAGCCATTATCTGCAAAATTATTGAAACTGAAAGAAAAATAAAAGCATGAAAATGTAGGGAATTTAACGCTCTTTAATTTGTTATTTCACTTGTTGTGCGAAAACTGAAGAGTTTTCGAGATATTCCAGAAAACAGAGATTGGCTTCTGCTGACGGTCGAATTCGGCATCACCATTTATATCAGTAAATACAATTGTAAGAATGCGTTTTCTTTCTAGAATTACACATAATTTTAGATTTTTTCAATTTTTTCGCATTAATAGGACTTTTCCTGAATAGGAATACTAGGTTGAGGAGGGTAATAAAACTTAAATTTTTCAGGGAGTATCTTTTTAGTAATATTCCACTTGATTTCTCGACGTGTAATATTAGTATACCAAATATTTTGGAAAAAATTATGCTTGGGCATTAATGGATTAATAATACAGCCGACGATCGTTATAACGACCACACATTATAAAGACCATTCCATTATAACGACCAGTGATAAAATCCCCAACTGTGTTTCACTATGCGCTATGTTATTTTGCTTCCGGTATAAAGACCGTCCAGTGTCATCTAATCCCAATACAACTTCCGAATTCCCGGTATTTTTCCAGAAATAACATGTTTCTAAACGTAAATGACCTTAATTATTGTATTGCCAAGCTTCGTAGATGTAGAGTCTTCAGTGTTACAGCTCAACTTTGACGGGGGGTGGGAATTACCACTCACCACATCGCGGAAATTAGAATAACCTAGAATAAAAAATGTTTTAAGTGCTATTGAGACTTTAAAATGTTTTTCGAAAGGCAAGAAAATACAGAACATTATTTATCATCTTTAACTGAAATGGAAAATTATGTTTTGCAAAAATCACATATGCAGAAAAGACATACAACCATTTCTGATTTTTTCTGTAGAAAATAAATGTTTTGTAAGTATATAACACCCTTTATTTTCTACTTTAAAATCTGTTTTAGAAATATATTTTTAATTGATAAAATTTTATTTTTAATTCCATTAATAAAAAATAATTTGAATATTTAATTGGAATATCTTTAAAGATCGCCTATTTTTACGGAATTGCTGAGCGTGCATGTGTACATTCTTTGATTATATCCACTATAGCGACCACTCGTTACAAAGACCTTTAGCTGTGGGACGCAGAGGGTCGTTATAACGAGCGTCGACTGTAGTATAAAAACCCGTTTTGTTGATTGTTTTGGCGTGTTTTTTTTCGGCGCAAAAGCCAAATTCAGCAGTATTGTGCTATAAAAAGACATATACAGTCGACGCTCATTATAACGATCACACATTATAAAGACCATTCGATTATAACGACCAGTGATAAAATCCCCAACTATTTTTCCCTATGCACTCTATGTTATTTTACTTCCGGTATAACGACCATCTAGTATCGTCTAATCCCAATACAACGTCCGAATTCAGCGGACACTCTTCCCGGTATTTTTCCAAAATTCTTTTATTTTCTACTTTAAAATCTATTTTAGAAATATATTTTTAATTGATAAAATTTTATTTTTAATACCAATGGTAAAAAATAATTTGAGTATTTAGTTGGAATCTCTTTAAAAATAGCCTATTTTTACGGAACTGTTGAGAGTGCATGTGTACATTTTTTAATTATATCCACTATAGCGACCACTCGTTATAAAGACCTTTTGCTGTGGGACGCAGAGGGTCGTTATAACGAGCATCAACTGTAATAAAGTCTTTTAAAAGTATTAATCAGTTTTAGTTTGATGAAGTTATGATGGTATTTGGCATTATAAAGGCCCATAACAATATAAGTGATATCTTTATGTAGAAGTAAACGAGAAATTTGAAGGGTGAATAATTCCAAATTGCCTCGTAAGCATTAGAGACGCATGTGAGATATGCATTTGCGAAGCTAGAGGTTGCATCTCCGATTCCAAAACAAATTTTGCCAGACTTTGGAATCCATGCCAAAACATAAATATCTGTCTCTGTGACTGGTTTTCAGACTACGATGTCATTTGTGATTTGCTTTCAAACTTTGAAAGTTTTTCGGGTAATAAATCACTCGGCCATCCGTACTTTAATGCGTTTCTTCAATTCTTTAAAGTGTAATTACTTTTCTAATGCAAACTGCCGTGAAAATTGCATTTAAAATACAATCTTTACAGAAGAAATCTCTGCATGTTTTAATTTATTTCTCCAAGAATTTGTTCGGAAAACTATTAAAAAGTAAATTCTATAAACTTTGCTTTTAAAAGTTTCTTGACATCTAACTTACTCAAAGATTATTTTATCTGTCTGAAGTTTAGAATTTTGGCATGTTTTATTTAATGCCAAGTTTGAATCTCTTCTTACTAATATGGAAAATTTCCCAAACGATTTATTGTTTAAAATTTTTCTTTAAATGATATTTTCTTTTAATCAAGCCCAATAATTTTGTCACAAAACTACAAACTAGTCACGTTTTTTGTCAAGACAGCAATCACTTTAAAATTCAATATAAAGTATTGAGTAAATAAACAATGATAAACTTATGTTTTGTTTAACTCTACTGTTAGCTTAAAAAAACATTTCTGTAATGAATTAAGCTTACTTCAGGGGAAAAAGTAATTTTTAAAGTAAGAAATTTTATGATAAACTTATGTTTTGTTTAACTCTACTGTTAGCTTAAAAAACATTTCTGTAATGAATTAAGCTTACTTCAGGGGAAAAGTAATTTTTAAAGTAAGAAATTTTATGATAAACTTATGTTTTGTTTAACTCTACTGTTAGCTTAAAAAAACATTTCTGTAATGAATTAAGCTTACTTCAGGGGAAAAAGTAATTTTTAAAGTAAGAAATTTTTAACTTATCCATTTCACTTCAGCAATGAAATACGTTTCTCTATTTCATTTGCTTTTCTAAGACACCCGATTAAAAATGCGCACACAATTAAATTATTGTATATTGCATTGCTTTATTCAGCTAGAACCCCGTGGGGAGACTAGGGGACATCCCCCCCGTCGAGGAAAGCTTTTGTACGGTGTGTTCAACTAGTTGATAAATAAAGATCTAGCGCAAATTTGAGACCAATTTTATAACACTCTCCCCCCTGTCGGGCAGACCGGAGCCCCCTTCGGGCAAACTCTAACACCACTCCTACCCGTTGAACATTTTTTACCAATTAATTTTAACAGTGTTGTTGAAAACAACACTGTTAAACAATAATAATTCCACAACTGAAATACAATAAACCTTCGATTAACCGTCATTCGTTTAACCGTCAGTTTCTGTTATCCGCCATTGTCTAAAAAATATCAACAAACAAACTGACATGCATAAAATAGTACATAGATTATTTTTACTCCCTATTGTATAAAGCTGGACGCGACTGTACTGTAGGGCGTATGACTGTATGAAAGGTAGCGTACAGTGATGTTCAAAATTATTAGAACGCTACAGAAAATTGTACACTTTTCATTACAGAAAATAAATTTATTTATTTATATCTCAAATATATTAATTTTATTATTAATCCCATCGTATTCATTAAAAAACTTCACATAATTCTAACTTTATGGCAAAATAAATCAGAATTGGAATATTTTCATATAACTCTAAATTATGTGTTGTTCAAAATTATTCGAACGATCAAAAACTTACAAAGAAAAAAATAGCATAACAATTTTTAGAAATTAGATATCGGTGTTTAATGTTTATATATGCCTTCTTTGGCCTAAATCACTGATTTTAGTCTCTGATTCATGCAGAAACTGGTTAATAAACCAGTTTCTGCATTGTCTCCTGGTTGATACTGCCTGGTTGATCAAAAAAGATGTTTTTATTATCTTCCCTCGTCAAAAAGGAATTTTTGATTCAAAACTGACCATAAATTTTAGATGGGATTAAGGTCTGCTCTTTGTGGTGATCACTCCAGTATCCTAATCTTGTTTTTTTGAGAAATAATCTTTGGAATTTTTGAAGTGTCTTTTCGGTGATTATCTCGTTGAAAGATATAACGTCGACCCACACTCAAATTTCAGATGGATTTCTTCAGATTTTGGGACATGATACCGACGTACATACGTACAGTTATTTTATCAGTGATAATCACAATTTTATCAACACCTTTAGAGGGAAACAACCCAATATCATCAAATTTCCTCCTCAGCGTTTTACTTTATGTAGGATATTCATCATTTTAAGAGACTGAGGGTCCCCACACTATTTTACGTTTTCTTTATTCATAAAGATCATATTTGCTTTAGTATGACCATAAAACACTGTCCCAGAATTGTGAAACCTTCAAAATGTGCTCTTTTGCAAAAGCCCAGCGCTTTGCCATGTTGTGTTTTGAAATGTATTGAGATGTATGGTCTTTTTCTTTGGATACAGCTTATCAACCCTGAGTTTTCGATTATAAGGTAAGCTGTTAGAGCTCCCACATTCAATTTCAAGTCTTTCACAATCTCTCTTGACGAAATACCGTGCCTTTAATGTGCAAATCTCACATTCATAAAGTCTTCTCTTGTATTTGTTTCCGGTTTTTTTGTCTCACTCTCTCTTGTTTTCGGTTTTCTGTCTCACTCTCTCTTTTTTTCGGTTTTTTTTCGTATCACCCTTTCTTTTTTCGGTTTTTTTTTGTCTTACCCTCTCTTGCTTTCGGTTTTTGTCTCACCCTCTCTTGTTTTCGGTTTTTTGTCTTAACCTCTCTTGTTTTCGTTTTTTTTTTCGTAGCACCCTTT
>BGPR01052823.1:0-10528 GCA_013235015.1 Araneus ventricosus
CGTTCAAAGAAAGCAAATTAATTTTAACATTACCAAAACACGCGAAAAGTTAAAAATGAAATAAGTTTAAAATGGCAACAAACAAAAACGTTATAAATGGTTATTAAAATAATTTTGAAAAATGATTAAAAGTCAAAGGGATAGTGGTACGAAAGTGAAACAGGTGTCGCTGAGAAGCTATCTTTTTTACTTTTAAGATGGTTCAAAAATAAGTTTTGTGTGATGATATGTTTTGAAGTTACTACGGAAAAACGTTAAAAATTACCCTTTTTACTCCCGCTAGATGCTTTTTATAGTTAATCCTTCCAGCTGCGAAGAAACATGTGTGCCAGATTGCTTTCTAAACAGACATTGCATGTTTTAACTATAGATTCACAACATAACATTTGGATTTTGAGAACTAATGATATGGCAGTAATTGTTAAGAGGGAAAAATAATGCCTAAAATATAAATATTAAGAAGGTAAAAAAAAGAAGCCACAAACCTGTAGTTAAAAAAATTGTTGTTTTAAAAAGTCTGATTTTGAAGGTTGTGCGAGAAAATAGACAATGCAATGAAAACAGAAAAACTTATAAATGAACTATAATTCTATTTAATGAGATAAAGCAATAAAACCCAGTCAATGAAAAGACAGGTAAGCATTAAAAATTTAAAAGTGCTAAAATCTGAGACAAAATTAAAGCAAACTATAGAAGAAGTTTGAACGATTTTAAAAAGAGGTGTTTAAATGTAATTTACCGCACGCTCATATTAAAAGCTGCGAAATTTTGCATGTGAAAGTGAAAATGTCTAAAGAAAGCATTGGCAAAAGCACGCGAGTGGTAGATGTGATTAGGTTTAAGATTGCAACAAACGAAAGAATTCTTACAAATCGTGTTTAAATTAATTTTTAAAATTGATTATAATTGAGGAAAAAGGTCATATAGAAATAGAACATGTGTCACTGAAAAGCTAATTTTTAAAATTTTAAGAGGGTGTAAAAATAGTTTCTGTGCAATGATATGTTCCAAAGTTATGGCAGAAAAATGGTAAACCTTTTATCCCCCCTTTCATTCCCTTTAGGTGGAGTTAGAAACTTTTTAATTGCGTAGTTAATCCTTCTAGGTGCTAAGGAACATGTGTGCCGAATTTCGTTATGATTCGTCAAGAGATGTGGAATTGTATAAGGTTCAAACAAACAAACAGACATTGAATTATATACAGTAGTCTCCCTACAACGAAGTCTCCCTACAGCGAATTTCTTCCAATAACGAATTTTTTAATCGGAATGTTAAATAACATTCAAAATATTCTCCATATAACGATGGGGTTGTCTCCCTATAACGAATTTTTTCAGACCTTTATCTTTTCGATTTTTGTCATTTTTGAAGAAAGTTGCTAATTTCTGTGCAAACAAATCGCTCACATGTGCCTATTTCTGGAACCACTCGCATTGTTCATTCCAGCGATAACACATAAAACAATAGAATGCTATGTGAAGGGTAATGCGGTTTTGGGACCTGGGTTTCTACAGAGGGAGCAACATTTCTACGGTTCAAGATTCCAAGAATCGGGGTGGAGTGGGGGTGTAAACAGCAAATGGATGTAACAATACGCATTTTATATACTAGTACATATCATTCCATACTAGTACATATTATTCTCTAAATTGGTGAATTGTCTTCACTTTTGACCATTTTATTTATACATTAAAAATTAATATAATTTTAACAAATTTATAATAAATATTACTTCATTTTTAATTGAAAGTCATAATTAAATATTTTTGAACTTATCGCACATACTAAAAGGTTTGTGACATTTACTTAAATAACTGCAAAAATCTCTAATCTCCGTATAACGAAATTTTCTCTATAGCGAATTTTTCAACTGGGACTAAGCGATTTCGTTATAGGGAGATTCCACTGTATATATATATATATATATAGATAGATAGATAATTCAATTGTTTACAAGTTTCATTCTCTAGGCTCCAATCCAACAAACTGTACTTTAAGATGATACTTAGAATCTCTTCTTTGTAACTGTCAAAGCAGAAAGCAATGCCATCACGTTTTTATTATTTTTTTAAAGGGAAATTAAAAACAAACAGTTGTAGTGATTTTGAATAAAATCAAGAATTCTGGTTTAGCTCTGGGGTGCTGCAGTCCGATAGCCCCTCCCCCCGAATTCGCTACTGCCTGCATGTGAGACACAAAGCTGTGCCAGTTTCCCCTGAAAGTCCTCCAGGAAAGCAACATACCCCTATATATTGGAGTAAAGTCAGACCTACCTCGTGTGTTACCTGGACGCTCCAAGGTTGCGTTGACCAACACGAGATGTCACACTTCCCCTTTATCACGAGTCCTTGATCATTTGATCATGAACTTGGCTTGATATGTTCAACAAAGTGGGATTAGAGTTAACACAACTAAAGAAGCTGCACTTCTTCATACCGCTAGTCATCTCAAATTCTTTTTCACCATTATTTCATCATATCGTTATAAAGATGCCCCGGTTTGCCCACCAGACAGAACTAATCCCCGAGATTTGTCTTCACAACTTACCAAATGCCGAACTTCCTTCAAGAAAATACGAACAAAAGAAAGCAGATTTCCTGGAAGAGTTTTTGCCCATAAAATCTTGGAAGGCCTATTGATATAATCGAAATTTATTCTTACTTTTCTTTATTTTGTTCTTCTCGGGGAAAAAGAAAATCTCCACTTTTTTTCCTTGTCTTTCTACGGTACATTTGATGCGAATCCGATTTGTACGATTACTCTGTTACCCTTCTGTTGTTATTTCTTTCATTTTCTCTGGTGAAACGTATTGATTTGTGTGTGTATGTGTATGCAATAAAATAAGGCTTCTGCTCGGCTCGTGTTCTACAGATACAAGTCTAAATCGTCTGCAGAAAAAAAAACCAAACGAAAAATAAAAATGAAAAAAAAATCTAATGCGTAGTTGCAGTTGAAGTATTTTCCAACTTCAACAATTTCTTGAAAACCTCATTCGCCGTGGTCAGCGGACCATACTGTTATAAGCAGAAGGAAAAAAAAGTCGAAATTGTGTTGGAGGGGCAGACGAACCTTTTAGATTTGGTTCGATTTTTTTTTATTCGAAGTTTTTCTCGGCTGTTATTCATTGCTCCCCCACTCTTTTTCTCGACCTCTAATAGCTTTTCATTATATTGGCTTTTTTTTCCTGTTCTCTTTCTTCGGTTTCTTTTAAAGTGGATATGGGGGAGTTACTTTTCAGTTGTTAAAGTAACAGATGGGGACTTTACTTTTTTATATGGCTCTCACTCGAGTTTTAACCTTTGTTTTTCTTTTAGTCTGATCGAAATGCTTTTTTTTCTTCTTTCTGGCGCTTTTTATGGTTTTGCTATTATTAAAAAGCACTGTTGCGTGTGGTTTGTTTCCTCACAGATATGAGTTTGTTCACACGAACACTTTCTTTTCGGGAAAAGAAGTACAAGATGGATAAAATGGCGTGTGGTCATGTGTGAGGGGAAACAGAGAAAGTCACACTTTAACAATGTATTTTTAATTTTTATTCTTCTTCGTATAAGAAGTATCAAAGAGAAAGTATTGCCATCATCAAGAATTTCGGCCTCGAGATTTTGATGATTCTTCACCTTCTTCCTAAGACCTTGTTTTTGTAATTACAGTGAAACCTCTATAGACCGAACTTGAAGATTCATGGGAAAAAAATTCGATTTATAGAAATTTCGATGTATAGAAATATAAATTGGACACTTTTTTCATCATTTTCTTACTAAAAAAATATGCATAGTTATTTTTTGAGGGTTAAAGAAAGATTTGAAAGAATTAAGCTATCAAAAAAAATTATTTTTAAAAATTTACAAACACGAATATAATTTGCGAGTTTGAGTTTGCTTACAATGTGCTAAAAAATGCATGTTCGTACACGAAACAACGGACCAAATTTTTTATTTATAAATTATTTTTATTATTAGATAAAATATGCATAGTTAATTTTTGAGGGTTAAAGAAAGACTTAAAAGAATTAAGCTATCAAAGAAAATTATTTTTAAAAATTTACAAACACGAATATAATTTGCGAGTTTGAGTTTGCTTACAATGTGCTAAAAAATGCATGTTCATACACGAAGAAACAGAACAAAATTTTTATTTATAAATTATTTTTATTATTAAATAAATATTAATTTTTATTATTAGATAAAATATGCATTGTTAATTTTTGAGGGTTAAGAAGACTTCAAAAAATTAAACTATCAAAGAAAATTATTTTAAGAAATTTACAAATGCGAGTATAATTTGTAAATTTACTTACAATATGCTAAAAAACGTATGTTCGTATACGAAAAAACGGAACTAAATTCTTATGTATTTTGGACAAAGTATTCCCTAATGTATTCTTGAACATATTCTTTTGCCAAAGGCATTTCAAAGTATTATTCACTTTTATACAGAGAGGTAAAAATTTCTTCTGGAACGACAGGAATAAATGGGAAACCGTATCAGACAGTTTGGAATGCTTCCATAACTTGATTTCTAGATGGCTTTTCAATTATTCATCTTCGTTCTCATCAGCATCTTTGGGTTCATCTTGATCAAAGAGTATCGTTCAGTAGACTCTGATAGGTGGGGTAATCAGATTCCATTGAATTCCCTCTACCTCCGTCCAAAATTCCTTGAATTCAAAACCGTCATTTATCATCGGTATTGAATTATTATTTATTCAATCCAATTTTGTTCGATATATAGAAATTTTATTCGATATGTTGAAATTCTATTCGATATATAGAAGCTGTTTTACTAATGAAAATCCAATATTGCTGAAAGAGGTTCAATATATTGTTACAAAAATCGTCCGGTGGGTGTAAGGTGATCTATTCCAATAAGCTGGATTATGAAAAATGACGCTTTATTCCATAAATTTCCAGAAAACACGAAGCACAGGAAACAAAAAACAGCACTTGTACTAATTAGCAACACAAGCAGATAGCAAATCACTAATAATAAAAGAAACAACACTATCAATATCGCTCAGCGTCTAACAGCTGACCAACTCGCATTGCGAATAAAACTCCAGATATTCAAGACGTTTAAATGCAGTCGAACACGTTCACTCGTCTCAGCACCTCCGGGTTTTTATACCTTTTCCAACAGGATGTGACGTCACATAGAATTATCTAGTACATTTTCTATATCTCTTATCTTAATAGAGACAGGACGGTGATGCTAGTATTTTCGAGGACCTTCATTTTGTCGTCAAGTTTATCGCCAAGGTTGGGGGTCATTGGCTTCCATCCAATACGAATCTCTATAAAACATTATTTCTAACCACAAGGCTTGCAAACATTGCAAAAAACGGTTTTGCAGATGTATAAAGATACTTTTACATTGTTTCAATTGCTGCGTTTATGTATACGCGTGATGCGACGGTATTAAATATATACGAACAAAACTCCAAAGAGATTATGCCATTCGAGCAGCTAGGGTATTTGTAGCTTAGAACACGACATGACGTCACATGGAATTTTAAAGAATAATCTCCAGATCTCGGTTCCTAGCAGAAATAAGGGCCATAATTCTTGTATTTTCTAGAATCTTCATTTTGTTGCCAATGTCGGGGGGGACGTAGGCTTTGCATTTGATAAGAATCTCTGTAAAACTCCCTTTCTTACTATAAGACTAACATGTCAGGGAAACAATATTAATATTCGTAGCACTATGGAGACTTGCGATGTATGTCTCTCTATGATGAATATGGTAACTCAAAAACGGAACAAGATAGATAAATAAAATTTGGTATGTGATTCCTACAACAAAATTGTAGATCTATATCAAATTTTGGATGAAATCCACCACCGAAAAGTTTGTCAGTCGTTCCGGCTCTTCACTGACTTGGCGAGAGGTGTCTTAATTCCTGTCCAAAAATTACCGTCTTAAAAGGGAATCTTATGATTTCATCCAATCTTAATCTAAGGTTTATAATTCTATGAAAACCGTATTGGCAGTGATTGTGATAAATTTTGATAGCCTGAATTTATATATATATATATATATTTAAGCTTTTGGCTAAGTTGTTAATATTCCTGCTGATTGTGTTAAAACGAACATAACAATTCTCTATGTCCTCAACAACAATAACAGCAAAATCTACTCCCCCATCACCAAATCATCCAACGGACAGTGCACTAGGGCAGAGAAGGGGAACCTGCGTCCTTCTTTAGTCTCTTATGCGGCCTTACTGTTTATTAACAATTACGTATGTGCGCAGGTTTTAATAATAAAACAATAATTATTAATTACCCGCTATTTTCATTTGCTAATGTGCAATTAAAAACTTATATTTTTTGTGCTTTTATAATACAATAAGCCTATTTAAAAATAATATAATAATAATTACAGAACAATACCCCTTAAGATTCTGCTCGTGCACCCTTTTGCCCAACTACCGAAATTGAATGAGGCATTTCAGAGCAAAACTTTCCCCACCCCTGCACTATATAGTGCACCACCCTCGGATTCTCGAAATAAAATTTTTAATGCTTCCCGTGAAACAAGGAGTTTTTGTTGTTTGTTTCTCTTAAAAACGTTTTCGTGAACTGTTTTTTACTTTCTCGCATAGAAAGAGAAAGTATTGTAATCCTCAAAAAAATTCGAACTCGAGATTTTGACGAATCTCCACGTTTTAGACCTCCCTGAGTCCGAAAAACACAATTTTCGAATTATATCTGTCTGTGTGTCTGTATGTCTGTGAACACGATAACTCGAAAACTATTAGAGCTACGGAGATGAAATTTGGTATGTGATCTTTAAACATAATTTGTAGATTTTTATCAAATTTTGGACAAAATCCGTCAACGGGAAGTCTGTTTGTCTGTATGTCCGAAGTCATGTGAACGCTATAACTCAAAAACTTGAAGCTAGATGGATAAAATTTGGTACACAGTTTTATCGTCATTAATGTAGGTCCGTATAAAATGTTGGGCCAAATCCGTCAAAGGGTTGACCGTCTGTCGGCCTGTATAATTTACCATTGAAACCAATCCGCTATCTCCACTCGCATGCGTACGGAAGCAATCGTCTGTGCTCGCGAAAAGAGTGAATTACGTCAGTTTGTCCTTGAGACGGCAAGAGTGAAACCTAGCAGTGTGCGATAGATGCGTTTTAATCGGTACGCATCTCTTTGAATTCTTTACCTAGATATTTTTCAATCACTATAATGAAAAACCTTCTGATAGTCATTGGATTCTGGATAACAGTAGGTTCGAATTTTTTTAGCCACGCGGGGGAAGGAGAAACGACACATTTTGGGGGAAGTATACGAGAAAGTTTAGGAGAGAACACTCCCGCTGGTTTCAGAAAGAAATCCAAATATTCGAAAATATTGTTTATGGGAGTCTTGAATTTCATTTCCATGATTATCCGTCTGTAGGTTTTTGTAACTAAAATATGTGTAAGTAAATGTAGATGTAGAATAGTTTTGAAGTTTTTATTATTTTTAAATTCATATTTATTTTTAATTTGTACTTTTTGTTCTCCTTTTTTATGTAGGCTTTCGTGCCAGATACGTAATGCGTTTTAATGCAAATAAAGAAATAAATAAAGTGCTCTGTATCTACCTAACTGCTTAAAGAATCCAGGTGCATGTGTGTGGAATGGTGTTTTGTGTGAAACCTCACATTTGATGCGTTCTGCGTATATTTTATTTTAACTCTCTAGTATATTATTAAACGTTTTTCTTTCAGAACTTCCTTGCGATGTCTCCTAAGCCTGAGCTAGCGCCACCTGAGGAAGATCCTCTCCCTCCCAAAGATGATGAGGTTCCTGCGGAAAACGAACAAGCTTTCAACAAAATCGTAAGATTTTTTTTATTTGATTTATCGATACTATGGAAACTAGCTTTTCGCACTTACCTCGAGAATAGTTACAGATGCTAAACAATTTCAGTTGGGTGTAGTAAACAACACGGTTAGGGTTATTTGAGCACGGATCTGAAGAATTTCAACCATGGTCAATTGATGAGGTCGACACCCGTTTGTGGCACCTTCATCTGCAAACTACCACACCATATCTACGGTAGGACGTTCGACCCAATCATATTTTACGTGTTCCAGATCTGCTTACATAGTGGAAATTAGGTTGAATTCAGCCTGATTCTTCGACCCTCGGTACCTTGGCCAGGCCAGGAACTTTTCTCTTTTACAAATAACTGCTGAGAATCCTTGTTTTATTTATGTGATGATTTTCACGTAACTCTGAAAACTGAAGCAGCTTCTTTACGGGGGCCTTTGTTCTCTGGTTCTCAATCTCAGCGAGTGTTTGGGTGGTTGTTTGGTGCCTTTTAAATGGGGGGGGGGAAGGAAATAAGGTGGATTTGTAGAGTTGACAGATTTTTAAGATTTCCTTTCTAAAACGTACAAAATTGAGATAGCAAGATATGCTTTGGAATTATGAAAAAATTTTGAAAATTGTTTTTTTAATAAATAAAATAACTAAACTTTATTACTTTGTTAGAGAGTGTTTTTCATGTTTGGAGAGTCGAAATTTTTAATCCTACCAATCACCTTTTTCGTTTTTTATCCATATAGTTATGTGGGAAAAAAATAAAAAAAAATGTTAGCAAACAATGCTAAAAATTAAATTTGAATTAAAATTGTTAATTTAAAATACATTAATTTAAAAACTATTATTGCTTACTTAATATTTATTTATTAAAATATTTTCTGCTTCAACTCAAAAATGTAATGAATAAATTATTTTATTAATTAACTATCAAATTGTCTAAAATTAATATTTAAAATAATAAATTACTAATGATACGCATATTCTTTACAAGTGCATTGTGTCTTCCAAACTCTTTTTCAATTCTAATAAATTAGTGTCTTACTCGCGGGGGGGGGAGACATTTATTTTTCAGGGTAGATACATCTTGACTTTTTTTTCATCAAAAAAAAAAGATAAAACTTCCTGCATTTCAAATATTAAAATTTGGAATAGTTTATTTGCGCTCTTACAGTGAAAAAATATATCTGCTTATCGCTGGACTAAAAATTTAGAATGGTAAAAAACTAAAAAGCTCGGGGAAAAAACCACTACTAGCTGAAGGATTGACTGTCTTCAGTAGCAAATTGGAAGATTTAAATGATCATAACTAATGCTAACATCCATATTTAAGATTTAAATACATAACATTAAAATTTGCACGACGATGACTTCTAATTTATTTACTATTAACGACAGTAATTAAGGCCATTTTCGAACAATTTATTTATTTATTTGATGAAGAAGTTTCTACAGTGAAATTTAAATCGAAAAAAATCGAAGTACAAAAAAAATCTCATTTAGGTGAAATATTTTTTAAACCTCTTCGTGTGAGTACTTTTTAAATGGTAGCGGTAAGCCTCGTTCATGCCTACTAAAAACCACATAATTAAGTAGATAAATTAAAAAATAATAATATACGGGGAGTTGCTTTTTATACTCAAATACCGCGCGAAAGCATTTTTTGATTGCTTTCCTCATTAATATAGATGAAGCGATAAAAGTGCGATTAAATGCTACAGATTTTGTGGGAGGAAAAAAATCGTCTGCAGGAGTTTAAAAAGAAAAAAAGTGAAAAGAAGGAAAAAAGAACACTTTTATGGCTGATAATTAATTATTCTTCGACCATCAAAAAGTCAATGAAGAGGTTAATGAAGCTATCACACTCTAATTTCTATTTCTTTTTAATCACGAAGAAATAATCTTTTTATTTCATTATTGTTGCTAGCGTTATGCCTCAATAAAAGGGTTACTTGATTTTCATGATGTTGATGTAGTTTGGTGGGTTTTTTTCGGCGTTGAAAAAAAATGTTTTGCCTTAAATTCATTTTATTAGTTTTTTGTTGTTGTTTTATTTCTGTAATGTCATTACTGAAAGCTTAATAAAAGTTCTATGGCAAAATAAAGACACCTATAGATCTCTTTTTTTATTTAATACTTTTTTAACTACTTTACTTTTTCTGAGAATCGAGCGTTTTATTATGATGTGTTTAGTAACTTTTTTGTTGAAATTTTATTAAAAAGAATTGATTATAATTAAATAAAATAATTGCAAAATTCTACTTGATTTGAGAAATCTATTTCAGCAGTAAATGACCAAATAAAACTGCCAGTTAATAAATATTATTTTGACAGAGTTATTCACTACAATAAATAGCGCTTGAAATAGAAATGTCAAGATGTGTTGTTAATTAAAGGCTGTTGAAATTGCATTATATTTTTCTTTCCCCATGTCACTGAAATTTATTCCATTATTTTACTTCATACTGAACAAAGAGATTTGTTTCAAAATATTACAAATTTGAAATAAAAATCAAACTAAATAATTAATGAATAAAACGGGGAAAATTATAATGAAACATATTATGCTTTTCTAGGTCATCCAATTAAATAAAACCATTTTATCATCTTCCTTCAAAATTAAATAGTTCCACCGTCATTTAATTCTATAATTCAATAAGTCTCTTCTAATCTAAAATAATTCTAACATCTTCCATCTGGCTATGCC
>BGPR01052824.1:0-10527 GCA_013235015.1 Araneus ventricosus
ATACCTGCCAGAAATCTTTTAGAAGGGGTAAACATATTTCTATTTTTGCATAAATATTTTTTCTGATGTTCTATTGAACATGTATTTTATATCGGTTATTTTTTTTAGCTTCTAAGTTTTCTGGTTTGGGCGAAAGTTTTCCATAAAGATACTGCAAGAAATATTAATAGAGGAGTTTTCTAACACTGCAATATGCAAGTTCTTGTAAATCTTTTAACATTCGTAAAAATCCAATAATGCTCAAAACTTTAAGCAAAGTTGATCATCATTTCAAGGGAATTTTAAACATTTTAGTCCACACCAGCAAAGAATCATTTTGATGAAAATTCCAGTTCTTAATATTTTTGACACGTATAAGGTTGTTGACACGTTTAAGATATAAGAAATTAATAACGCATCTATCCTTACTAATTTCTTTGCTATGATTTCCCCGAAGAATGGATATTTTTTCATTTATTTTGCCGTATATCTCATTGAACATAAAACATACATTTAAGAACCGCTACTGCTACACGAATGCATGTGTCAGATTCGATCTAGAAATATGAAGTAAATGAAATTCGTTGTTCATAGAGATCTTTTGCCTTTTTTTAGATTAAATTCGCTTTCAGGAACGAATTCCATGCAGTGTTCTTCGAGATTTTTAATTAAAATACTTAATGTTGTGGAAATTGTAACTTATGATCAGGGTCGTACCGAGGTGATCCTGCGCATAGCTAGAAACTTGGCCAGTCCGCCACTGGTCATAAGTAACAACTCCCGTAATGTGTAATGAACCACCCAAGACTTCATTCTTGAATTGTATCTCTGAGAGATACGAGGTTTAGGGATTTTAAGTAACAAAGACGGTTATCCCCTAATTCCAAAAAAAAATATATTTATTCCAAAATTCGTTTCAATCTGTTTAAAAATTAGGTAAAATTGCCATCAGTTGATGGACTAGAAAAATTGCCGATCCAATTCGGACAAGACAAAAAAAAAAAAAAAAAAATTGCGTCCTCCGAGAAGGGCGGCCATATTCTTTTTTGTACACAAGACTTATTCTCGCATTCTTTTTTTTATTTACACAACAGTTCGTTCTAATCTAACTCTTAAACGTTGTTTTTTAAATCGTCATTTATGCGCCCCTCATTTGGCCTGCGCCCTTGGCGGGGTGAACCTCGTCACCCCCTCGGTACGGCCCTGCTTACTATTTCTGTCATGTCCATTGAAAAAGTGTTCATTCATTTGTAGATTAACATTTCAATTCATTAATAGATTACTACAAATTCTCAGATTCACCGTAGAATTCAATTGGCACTGATCGTGTATCGTTAGAAAAAGATTAAGAAAATTGAACAATCACTAAGAATTTTTACTATTAATTAGTGACAGTCCATCACTTGAAACCGCAGCAATTATGCAAATTTCAGCAATTATTTCCAAAAAAGAAAAGACTTAAATAATATTTGTCAACCTTTCTGTACAGAGTGATGTGATGCGGACGCATTTGTTAAGCATATTTTCTAACCAAAAATTGAACATAAAAAATCAATTAACGTTTCACAGAATCAAAACGCAAGTGAAAAATAAATGAGGTACAAAAAAATATATGAAAATAAAGTTAAAGAATGGGAGTGAAATCACTAAGTGCGCGCAGCAAGAAGAGGTCAACAATGGAGAGAAGTGGTACTACAAAAATTATTAATCATCAAATGCAGTGATCACAGATTGGCAATTGGTCAGTCTGTTTTTAACACGCTTGTTTCGTGTTTGCAAATCTCGCGTTTGTAAAGATGGTATTTGTAATCGACTTTTCTTTCACTTTCTGATGAATTATTGATGACTTATATTTATAATTTTTTTTAAAAAAATGTAAGAATATTTGGGAATTTTCTTTTCTATAATATTCACTATGGCATAATTCCCTTATAGTATTGTTTTCAGCGCCGCACGCTTGTACGGTTTTGCTTTCAATTCCGTATTTTTTATTTAAAATAAAAAAAATTTTCAATACATTAATAAAAACGTGTTTAAAAAAACTTTTATTTCCCCCTCCCTCTAAGTCGTTTTCTTTGCTTTATCCTTGAATATCATCGCGAAGGAAGTGCTCAAGTTTCGATACATATTATTTAATTCCATATTTAACCCTCCGAGCGGCGCAAACGTCTTTTTACGTTTTTCATTTTCAGTTCAAAAGCAGATAGGTCGTATTTATATGTACATTTTCTTAACCCTTTCGCGTTCATTGGTTTCGCAGTGAAACCACACATTGAGCATTTTTTTTTTTTACTGCTCATGGGCGAAGCGTAGCGTCATTTTTCTTTCATAACTTAAGAACCAGATATATAGTCCAACTTATATAAAAATTTCAGTTCAATACAGTTAGTATTCACAAAGATATCGGCATTGCAAGAGCTAAATTGCTTTCGATCTCAGAGAGAAACAAAATGATGAGGGTTCTTGCACAAATCGATATTCTTTAAAATTGAATCCTTGAAAGTAATATGGAATTTTATGAAGGTTGACTATCCTGAATACTCATGTATACTTATAAATTAAATATGTAATTTAAATTGCATTTGGATGATAACTTATTCGAAGGAAAAATAGCCCTTAACAGTTCATTGGTTTCACTGTGAAACCACAAATTTCTAAAAAATGAAAAACGCTAAATTTTTTTCCCTTTACATATTTATGATCAGCTACATGTCTAATACTCATTTTTGAAATAAATTTACTAATTTTCGAAATGAAACATGTAGTGAACTTCAAAGGGTTAAACAATCATGGATAAAGCATTCTTAAGATTTCAGAGATATAATTAAATACAAAGAAGATCGATTCATTTACGCTAAGTATTCTAACCTGACAGCTAAAAGATCAAAGTAATTGAGCGCTTAGAGGGTTAATTATTTCGCTTTTTAACCAATTTTTCTTATAAATTGTTTTTAAGGAAAATAAAGATTCTTAAGGAATAAAATTCGACCTCAAAAGAAAGCTTAGAGGATGGAAGGCAGGGCGCAGTAAAATGATGTGCCAGCAAAACAGTCTTGTAGAAATGAAGTTAAAAATAATTTCTTTACTATATCAAATGTTGCTCATTTGATTCAATTGAAATACAAAATTTTTTGGGGGTTGTGCATTTTGAGTCCTGAGAAATATTTTATGCAGTTTTTCTCGTCACTGAACGATGAGCCTGATAACCTTTATAAATCTTAACCATCCTAATGTTCATTGTAGATTGAAAGTTACATCTAAAATTTTTAAGTTAATACAATAATTAGATGAATGTCTAGTAGAATTTCTACTAAAATATCCCGCATGTGTATGTCAGCTGATTCGAATATTTATTAACTTTCTTACAGTTACTACAAAAAGATAAAAGCAAAAGATTAGGTGCTGCCAATGATGTGGAAGACATTAAAAAGCACGATTTTTTCAAAGCTATCAACTGGGTTGATTTAGAAGCAAAAGCCATTCTTCCTCCTTATAATCCCAATGTGGTAAGTGTTGTTAAACTTCATGAAAACTTAAATATCAAAACACTATACTTTACAAAATATTTTATTCATTGAAAACTCATCGTCAGTTAGTACATATCATCTAGAATTCGCATAGTAGTCTTACAGAATTGGATGAAAATGTTCGTCAATTTACATCAAGGGTATAAACCTTATGAAGCGGGGAAATTGTTTTCTAACTTCGGAGGAGGTTACGAAAATGTTGTATTGCTGGTAGAATGGAGTCTGTTCATATTCAAATGATGCAAAGAAAGTGCGCCCTGTTTCGGGACTGGAAGGATGCGGGTTCGAGACCGAATTCCACCAATCATCCGTAATAATATTAAATCTGTCGGGGTCTTCCGCTGGTGTGGTACGGAAGTTTGGAGAGTGTTGTGCCGCCTTCAGTGACGTCCTCATCATCTAAACAAGATTTAAAATGAAGAGGTCGTTCCTCAAATAGACCTCGTGGTGCATCTAAATGAGACGTTAATCTAACTAAATTAAACGAGCAATTATTGTGATTTGTGTATTCACCGAATTAATGGTAAAATTCTAAGCATTGAGTATTACTAGAATTCCAAGAAGAAAATGACGGGTGGCTGTCTTTTTCAAACAGCCGCTGATGTTAGAGATTACTTTACTCGCGTGACTCTTTTGTTTCTCGGTTTCTCTTTGTTATCCGTGATTCTCTTTTGTTTCCCGAAGCTTCTCGGATTATCTTTGTTACTCGCTATACTCTTTTGTTTCTCGAAGTTACTCGCGATACTCTTGTTTCTCGAAGTTACTCGTGATTATCTTTTGTCTCTCTCGACACAGAAAGAAACTTCTCATTTTTACTCGCCGGTGTTCATCTTTGAGAAACCACAGTCTATCGCAAACATTAGACATGTCCAAATTCGTTCTCTGTTAAATGTTCAACAAAGTGTTTTGTACAATGTTCATCGATTTTCTCACAAATTCGTTTTCTAAGACACTCTACACTGTAATTTAGAAGAGACACCTGACTCGTTGTGAACGAACCTGTTGATGTTGAAGCGCCTCCGTTTAATTGCAAATTAGCTGCAGCTGTATCAGCGTCTATTTTCGTTTGTTTCTTATTCTCATAATATCGTTTACATTTCTCTTTTGCAAGTAAGGCCGAACGTTCCTTATTTTTCTGTTTCTATCGTTCCCTCTCCTGCTGCTTCTTTTGTTCCTTTTCCTGCTGTTTCTTTTGTTGCTTCTCCTGCTTCAACAATTCTTTTCTTAACTTCTCTATATCTCATTTGGCATCTCGTTGGCGTTCATTCTTTATAAATTTACATTTGGAGCCGCCATTGTATTAAATTTGTTGAAACAAAATTTTCAACTCGATCACGAAATCTCGCTCGCGAAAACATGGCAAGCGAAAGCGTCAGTCAATTCTGCGCGCACCTCTTGCCTGTGACGTCACCAATTCATGCGTATTTTTGCCCAACTTTGCGACTCAGAAGTCGCTGAACTACAGTTCCGATTTTCAAATTTTTTTTTTGTAACTTCTGTTGTTACCCTTTATCTCTAAAATAAGACATTAGTTATGTTTTTAACATATGTAGTTACCGAGATATAGAGGATCTCTCATACAACGTTTTTTGTGGCGTTTTGGCGTGTGAATCAAATTCCTTCCCGAGACCCCAATGGAAGGAACGTAGTCCTAAGTTTAAAAAAATAATTTTTGTTAAAAAGGGTAAACTTTTATAAATCTGTTTCCCAGAAAATGTAAATTTAAAAATATATTTTGTATGCGATACTATTTTATTATATATTACTATTTTTAGATATACTATTACATATTATACTATTTATATATATATATATATATATATATATATAAACTATTTTACTATTTTTTTATATATATTTTACTATATTATATATTTAAAATACTGCTCAAATATTTAAGTTCGTGCAGTACTTATAAAACTTCCATTTTAGAAGATGATGATTTTCAAACTAAACTCTTATTGAACAATTATTTCAGAGAGGACAAATGGACTTGAAAAATATTGATCCTGAATTTATTCGTGAGCCAGTCCCAGGTAAAAATTTCTTTTACTATTCTTTTTAATTAAAAAAATAAAGTGTTTTTCTCTACCATCATTTATGTACAATTTTGCACCCATCTGAGTGACATTAACATGGTCATGTTTTACCTTAAACAAACAATAGTAAATGTGCTATATGTGTCATAATTCTTATCAGTTGAAACATTTGTCACTTAATTGCTACTATAATGCATATGGAAATTTTATTTTTTCACAGGAAATTAATTACATTTAATTAAAATACTTAAATTTGTATACATTAATTTTACTTTTACATTTTGAAATGTTTCTGTAGCAAATGGCGAATAAAAGTAATTATGTAAAGTAAAGATCCAGTAGTGAGATTGAAAACTAATTTGCAAGATGGTTCAATATTACAAGCGTGCTACAACAACTGCATGTAAAGGAAAGAAATATGTGGATTTAATACCGAAGAATCTTCAAATAAATTTTCAAATATTGATTTGTAGAATATATATCTATTTTGGTATTTATAATGTTTCTTAATTAGACCACTTTTCTATGAATTAACAAATAATAAGGATCTAATGTTTAAAAGTTAATTTAAGCATAGGCTGTAAACGAAGCTACATATAATTCTTATATATATCCATGAGAATAGGCCATTTATCTCTTAGTATTGTTCCTTCTGTTAATGAAAACATGTGTCACATCACCGAAGCGATTTGTAAATTGAAAACAGTTTGTTGAAAAACAAGAAATGTTTTGCCAAACGGATGCGAGCAGCAGCAAAGTTTCTTCAGAGCAGCTCTGAAATAAAAGTTTTTTTCACTTTAAAAAGGCTTCGGGTTTGAATCTCGGTCTCGGCATTTGAGAACTGCAGACTGATTCCACTCAAAATCTTTCCGGTATTTGGTCCTGGTGTATGTTAAATCTGTCATGGGTCAGACGTTGTGGCGTGAAAAGTTTGAAAAGTGGATTCATGACTTCGGCGTCTGACCACGGTTAGAGAACGAAGTTAGTCTCGAACTAACCCTGGCATAGATTCGAACCAAATCGTTCATTTTACAAATCAAATCAACTGAAAAGGCGCAACAGATGGATGCGAGATTGCAGAATAATTCCCCGTCTATTGAATTTCAATGTTATGTGTTTTGAAACTCCTCCATTTCTCTGAATAGAGATTTTGTTGCTCTCATTCGAAGGCATTCAAGAACACACGTATATTTGGCGAAACGTGCTGTGGTTATCAAAATAAATTCTTATTTATTTGATTGATCGTTATTATTTTATTTGCAACCCGTGTATATCATAAATTATGCACTGTTCATTAGGAATTCTATGTAATCTCTTTCACTGCATCCGATTTAATAAATAGAATTTCTTTTTTACTCCTTTTATATAATGAAATGAAAAAAGGAAATAATAAAAATTAATTTATTCATAAACTAAAAAGTTATAGAATGAAAATCGGATAAAATACACGATTAAAAGATTTCCGAGGCAAATCAGAATTAACAGAATCTATACTCTGCTGGAAAATTGTTTATACATTGATGATCTTGTATAGAAACAATCACACAAATGATAGACAAAAGAATTTGAACAACGATTCATATTCCCTTACCAATCCTTCTTTTCGGAACTTATGTAGACATTTGGTATATAATGCACGAGAATTAAGTTTAAATAATTTACAGCTAGTATCAAAACTAATGGAAGCTTAGTTGTTTGAATTTAAATTGAAACATCAGTATACAATAGGTTTCAGTATTGCAACTTAAAATTTCGGCCAGATATTGGCATTTTAAATATGAGGGTTGCAAATTTAATAGAGACCACCATACAATTACAGGAGATACAGCATAGGTGCTTACTTGGAAAATTTAAAGTTCTTCATTGTAGTCACCAGCGTTATGTAAAACCTTTTGCAGAGATGTGGAAACCGTATAATATCTGAAGCAGTACCAATTTTGTTGATGGTTTGGGTGGAGCGGTCTATCGCTTTCAGAATCAAGGGTACAGTTCGGTAGCGAATGCCACGAAGTTATTCCTTCATCTTTGGAATGAAATCTATTCATTTCCATTAAGTGGTGTGGCAGGTATCATGATACACTTTTTCTCATACCCAGGCATCTCTGCAGAATGTGCAACACACTTCTATGATACATTGTTACTGCACAGCTTTAGACCGCCGTGTGAAGAGTTGAATGGACGAGCCCATTTATTTGGGAGAGGTTACGACTGGAATTAACGTGTCGTATAAGCTAATTATACTGGTTCCATTTTATGTCAAGAATACAACTTAGTTACAATCTTTAACTCTCCAGCCCTTGTAGATTTCAGTTTTTGAATTTGATTTCATTCAAACAAATCCTATTTTGTCTATCTTGCCCGTATCCTCAGCGGATTTGTCGAGTACCTTCTTCATGGATATCTTTTGTATTAAGATCATATACTACGTCTTTTTAATCCTTTCAAAGAAAGAAGTGTCCACTGTACACTCTACTGGTGAAGAAATTCTTACGTAGAATATCCTTAGAAAAAGTCATTGCACTCTAATGTATTGTATCGGAACCCAAATCAGAGTATTGGAGTAGGCTTGCATGAAAGCTAAAATAACTAGTAATTTAGATATGACAGAAAAAATATTTTTAAAAAATCTGTCTGCTCGGAAGTCATATTATTTAAAGGTAGACAAAATAAACAGTATTAAAAATGACACTTTGGTAATCGTAATCATCATGCACGAATGAATTACTCCGACCAGTTAGGCATGCGGATAACTTGAATGACCCGGCCGCTTAATCGGGCACTGTGGCCCTTGCTTAATAGTCCTTATTACGAGCGGCTCATGCGACGACCCCTCAGACAGAGGCACGACTCGTCATCGCCGGGGGTAACATGACCTTGAACAAAAAGACAATAGGAAAAGGAGATGGAAGAATTTTTATAGTTGAACGAACAAAATCCGACATGGGGAAAAAAAATGAAAAAAAAAAAATCATGATCGAATTCTTAAAGAATATGTAAGGGTACGAACAATTTCAAGCAGAATTTTTTAAAAAAGATCTAATAAGACAGGTTTTCCAGAGCACACAGCTGACACTATGCCTTTAAACACTGGATAATTCAATATTTTTTTATTCCAAAATGACTCCATTCATGTCACATGGAGCAACTAGAGAGAAGAATTTTGAAAAATGCATATATAATAAAAATATATATCGAAATATTGGTTCAGAAAATTTATTATGTAATCGTGCAAAATGCATCGCCCCCTAAAAAATTGAAAGCTAACTAAAAGAACAATCGAGTTCCAAATAGTACATAAAAATACAATTCACTCGAAAGACTAGACAACACCAGTCGTGTGTCCAATCTCCAAAACGGTATCTTGTAAATTTTGATGAATCGTATATAGCTGTAAAATATAAAAACAACCAGCCTAGAAATGCTTGAATCTTTATTGTTCCTATTGCATAAGTGCATTTGTCCATAACTGCAAATTTCCAATAAACAAATGTAAACGCAGGGTGTAGAAATTAAATGATTTGGTAAAAAATATAAAAATGCTGTTCTTAAATTCAAAACTTTGATTTGTTCTTCATGCGTAATGAAGAACCAATCTTTGATCATTTTTAATTCAACAATTGCAAAAATGTATTAGAGCGTTTTTTATATGCAAGTATCTAACAAATTTTAATGGATTTTCTCTCTTTGCCTTCTCTAGCTTCATTATCCAGGTCGCAAAGTTTAAGTGCAAGTGTTCAAGATGCTGATGTTTCGTTTGTTGGATTTTCGTATGCTCCACCAACAGAACTTTGAAAACTTTAGTACTAATACAATGTTTGCATCAGCTAGGAATCTGAACTCTAATAAGATTATTTAAAGGATTCGTGTTTTATTGTATGTGCAGAAAATTGGAACAAATTATAAAATTGTTCTTTGTCAAAGTAATCCGCCTATGAGGTCAAAGTTTTTAAGGAATTGTTCGTACTTGTCTGAAATTTGTTTTGTTGAATTAAACAGTATGGGTCTTATCTGTGTATAACATATGTAATAAATTTTTTGATAATAAATCTCTATTTTTTGTTATTAGTCTCTAAAATGTTGATAATTTTGTACAATTACAGCTTAAATTTCAACAATTATGGCATACATTATTGATGATAAATACATTTCACAAATAGTTGCTAAAAATGAGAGTACATCCAATTCTTCCATTTAAAAAATAGGAGGAAAAAATTGTGTTAATAAAGGGCCCGACATCAAGTTCTACAATGGAAAGCATCCTTTGATAAGATTCTAAGAAATTCTTTGCTATCTTTTGATCATCTTCATTAAAATACGATGCTCAGACTAGGGGGGCACAGTGGCCTAGTGGTAAGGTCTCGGCTTCGGTGTCGGAGAGTTCGAAACCCGATTACACTGAAGATCCGCTGTGTATGGGGCTGTTACACGTTAAATCATACATAGTGGCCAAATGTTCTCCCGCTGGTGTAGTGCTATACAACCCACCCCGACCCAGCCTACCCTACTGGGTTTAAAGCATTAAAGAGTCGGAGGGGAAGAGAACTGACCAGCAGCAGCAGGAGGACGCCAGCCCCACTCGCATTTATTAAAAGTTTTTCCTCATATATACATACTGCACCCCGCAACATGGGTGGAAATTAAATACATATTGGCATAGAAGTTTCGCGTTACAAGGGCTCACCCGGCCAAGGAGACAATGCAAATAACAGCATATGGATTGAAAGTTATTTACTAATAAAAATTTACCATGGCCGGGGAGAAACAATACATTCCCAATTTTAATTATCAATGGCATTCCACCCATAAGCTACAATGTGTGAGATGCAGCGAAAATACCAAAAAAAAAAGTCAACCCAAAACCACACTCAAAACAGACACAGACAAATTAAAACGAACACACAAAAAAACTCTACACACGAAAGGAATTATTAAAATCATTGTAAAAATCCCAATAGCTCAAATTTAATTTCAAATGTTTAAAA
>BGPR01052825.1:0-10527 GCA_013235015.1 Araneus ventricosus
ATACCTGCCAGAAATCTTTTAGAAGGGGTAAACATATTTCTATTTTTGCATAAATATTTTTTCTGATGTTCTATTGAACATGTATTTTATATCGGTTATTTTTTTTAGCTTCTAAGTTTTCTGGTTTGGGCGAAAGTTTTCCATAAAGATACTGCAAGAAATATTAATAGAGGAGTTTTCTAACACTGCAATATGCAAGTTCTTGTAAATCTTTTAACATTCGTAAAAATCCAATAATGCTCAAAACTTTAAGCAAAGTTGATCATCATTTCAAGGGAATTTTAAACATTTTAGTCCACACCAGCAAAGAATCATTTTGATGAAAATTCCAGTTCTTAATATTTTTGACACGTATAAGGTTGTTGACACGTTTAAGATATAAGAAATTAATAACGCATCTATCCTTACTAATTTCTTTGCTATGATTTCCCCGAAGAATGGATATTTTTTCATTTATTTTGCCGTATATCTCATTGAACATAAAACATACATTTAAGAACCGCTACTGCTACACGAATGCATGTGTCAGATTCGATCTAGAAATATGAAGTAAATGAAATTCGTTGTTCATAGAGATCTTTTGCCTTTTTTTAGATTAAATTCGCTTTCAGGAACGAATTCCATGCAGTGTTCTTCGAGATTTTTAATTAAAATACTTAATGTTGTGGAAATTGTAACTTATGATCAGGGTCGTACCGAGGTGATCCTGCGCATAGCTAGAAACTTGGCCAGTCCGCCACTGGTCATAAGTAACAACTCCCGTAATGTGTAATGAACCACCCAAGACTTCATTCTTGAATTGTATCTCTGAGAGATACGAGGTTTAGGGATTTTAAGTAACAAAGACGGTTATCCCCTAATTCCAAAAAAAAATATATTTATTCCAAAATTCGTTTCAATCTGTTTAAAAATTAGGTAAAATTGCCATCAGTTGATGGACTAGAAAAATTGCCGATCCAATTCGGACAAGACAAAAAAAAAAAAAAAAAAATTGCGTCCTCCGAGAAGGGCGGCCATATTCTTTTTTGTACACAAGACTTATTCTCGCATTCTTTTTTTTATTTACACAACAGTTCGTTCTAATCTAACTCTTAAACGTTGTTTTTTAAATCGTCATTTATGCGCCCCTCATTTGGCCTGCGCCCTTGGCGGGGTGAACCTCGTCACCCCCTCGGTACGGCCCTGCTTACTATTTCTGTCATGTCCATTGAAAAAGTGTTCATTCATTTGTAGATTAACATTTCAATTCATTAATAGATTACTACAAATTCTCAGATTCACCGTAGAATTCAATTGGCACTGATCGTGTATCGTTAGAAAAAGATTAAGAAAATTGAACAATCACTAAGAATTTTTACTATTAATTAGTGACAGTCCATCACTTGAAACCGCAGCAATTATGCAAATTTCAGCAATTATTTCCAAAAAAGAAAAGACTTAAATAATATTTGTCAACCTTTCTGTACAGAGTGATGTGATGCGGACGCATTTGTTAAGCATATTTTCTAACCAAAAATTGAACATAAAAAATCAATTAACGTTTCACAGAATCAAAACGCAAGTGAAAAATAAATGAGGTACAAAAAAATATATGAAAATAAAGTTAAAGAATGGGAGTGAAATCACTAAGTGCGCGCAGCAAGAAGAGGTCAACAATGGAGAGAAGTGGTACTACAAAAATTATTAATCATCAAATGCAGTGATCACAGATTGGCAATTGGTCAGTCTGTTTTTAACACGCTTGTTTCGTGTTTGCAAATCTCGCGTTTGTAAAGATGGTATTTGTAATCGACTTTTCTTTCACTTTCTGATGAATTATTGATGACTTATATTTATAATTTTTTTTAAAAAAATGTAAGAATATTTGGGAATTTTCTTTTCTATAATATTCACTATGGCATAATTCCCTTATAGTATTGTTTTCAGCGCCGCACGCTTGTACGGTTTTGCTTTCAATTCCGTATTTTTTATTTAAAATAAAAAAAATTTTCAATACATTAATAAAAACGTGTTTAAAAAAACTTTTATTTCCCCCTCCCTCTAAGTCGTTTTCTTTGCTTTATCCTTGAATATCATCGCGAAGGAAGTGCTCAAGTTTCGATACATATTATTTAATTCCATATTTAACCCTCCGAGCGGCGCAAACGTCTTTTTACGTTTTTCATTTTCAGTTCAAAAGCAGATAGGTCGTATTTATATGTACATTTTCTTAACCCTTTCGCGTTCATTGGTTTCGCAGTGAAACCACACATTGAGCATTTTTTTTTTTTACTGCTCATGGGCGAAGCGTAGCGTCATTTTTCTTTCATAACTTAAGAACCAGATATATAGTCCAACTTATATAAAAATTTCAGTTCAATACAGTTAGTATTCACAAAGATATCGGCATTGCAAGAGCTAAATTGCTTTCGATCTCAGAGAGAAACAAAATGATGAGGGTTCTTGCACAAATCGATATTCTTTAAAATTGAATCCTTGAAAGTAATATGGAATTTTATGAAGGTTGACTATCCTGAATACTCATGTATACTTATAAATTAAATATGTAATTTAAATTGCATTTGGATGATAACTTATTCGAAGGAAAAATAGCCCTTAACAGTTCATTGGTTTCACTGTGAAACCACAAATTTCTAAAAAATGAAAAACGCTAAATTTTTTTCCCTTTACATATTTATGATCAGCTACATGTCTAATACTCATTTTTGAAATAAATTTACTAATTTTCGAAATGAAACATGTAGTGAACTTCAAAGGGTTAAACAATCATGGATAAAGCATTCTTAAGATTTCAGAGATATAATTAAATACAAAGAAGATCGATTCATTTACGCTAAGTATTCTAACCTGACAGCTAAAAGATCAAAGTAATTGAGCGCTTAGAGGGTTAATTATTTCGCTTTTTAACCAATTTTTCTTATAAATTGTTTTTAAGGAAAATAAAGATTCTTAAGGAATAAAATTCGACCTCAAAAGAAAGCTTAGAGGATGGAAGGCAGGGCGCAGTAAAATGATGTGCCAGCAAAACAGTCTTGTAGAAATGAAGTTAAAAATAATTTCTTTACTATATCAAATGTTGCTCATTTGATTCAATTGAAATACAAAATTTTTTGGGGGTTGTGCATTTTGAGTCCTGAGAAATATTTTATGCAGTTTTTCTCGTCACTGAACGATGAGCCTGATAACCTTTATAAATCTTAACCATCCTAATGTTCATTGTAGATTGAAAGTTACATCTAAAATTTTTAAGTTAATACAATAATTAGATGAATGTCTAGTAGAATTTCTACTAAAATATCCCGCATGTGTATGTCAGCTGATTCGAATATTTATTAACTTTCTTACAGTTACTACAAAAAGATAAAAGCAAAAGATTAGGTGCTGCCAATGATGTGGAAGACATTAAAAAGCACGATTTTTTCAAAGCTATCAACTGGGTTGATTTAGAAGCAAAAGCCATTCTTCCTCCTTATAATCCCAATGTGGTAAGTGTTGTTAAACTTCATGAAAACTTAAATATCAAAACACTATACTTTACAAAATATTTTATTCATTGAAAACTCATCGTCAGTTAGTACATATCATCTAGAATTCGCATAGTAGTCTTACAGAATTGGATGAAAATGTTCGTCAATTTACATCAAGGGTATAAACCTTATGAAGCGGGGAAATTGTTTTCTAACTTCGGAGGAGGTTACGAAAATGTTGTATTGCTGGTAGAATGGAGTCTGTTCATATTCAAATGATGCAAAGAAAGTGCGCCCTGTTTCGGGACTGGAAGGATGCGGGTTCGAGACCGAATTCCACCAATCATCCGTAATAATATTAAATCTGTCGGGGTCTTCCGCTGGTGTGGTACGGAAGTTTGGAGAGTGTTGTGCCGCCTTCAGTGACGTCCTCATCATCTAAACAAGATTTAAAATGAAGAGGTCGTTCCTCAAATAGACCTCGTGGTGCATCTAAATGAGACGTTAATCTAACTAAATTAAACGAGCAATTATTGTGATTTGTGTATTCACCGAATTAATGGTAAAATTCTAAGCATTGAGTATTACTAGAATTCCAAGAAGAAAATGACGGGTGGCTGTCTTTTTCAAACAGCCGCTGATGTTAGAGATTACTTTACTCGCGTGACTCTTTTGTTTCTCGGTTTCTCTTTGTTATCCGTGATTCTCTTTTGTTTCCCGAAGCTTCTCGGATTATCTTTGTTACTCGCTATACTCTTTTGTTTCTCGAAGTTACTCGCGATACTCTTGTTTCTCGAAGTTACTCGTGATTATCTTTTGTCTCTCTCGACACAGAAAGAAACTTCTCATTTTTACTCGCCGGTGTTCATCTTTGAGAAACCACAGTCTATCGCAAACATTAGACATGTCCAAATTCGTTCTCTGTTAAATGTTCAACAAAGTGTTTTGTACAATGTTCATCGATTTTCTCACAAATTCGTTTTCTAAGACACTCTACACTGTAATTTAGAAGAGACACCTGACTCGTTGTGAACGAACCTGTTGATGTTGAAGCGCCTCCGTTTAATTGCAAATTAGCTGCAGCTGTATCAGCGTCTATTTTCGTTTGTTTCTTATTCTCATAATATCGTTTACATTTCTCTTTTGCAAGTAAGGCCGAACGTTCCTTATTTTTCTGTTTCTATCGTTCCCTCTCCTGCTGCTTCTTTTGTTCCTTTTCCTGCTGTTTCTTTTGTTGCTTCTCCTGCTTCAACAATTCTTTTCTTAACTTCTCTATATCTCATTTGGCATCTCGTTGGCGTTCATTCTTTATAAATTTACATTTGGAGCCGCCATTGTATTAAATTTGTTGAAACAAAATTTTCAACTCGATCACGAAATCTCGCTCGCGAAAACATGGCAAGCGAAAGCGTCAGTCAATTCTGCGCGCACCTCTTGCCTGTGACGTCACCAATTCATGCGTATTTTTGCCCAACTTTGCGACTCAGAAGTCGCTGAACTACAGTTCCGATTTTCAAATTTTTTTTTTGTAACTTCTGTTGTTACCCTTTATCTCTAAAATAAGACATTAGTTATGTTTTTAACATATGTAGTTACCGAGATATAGAGGATCTCTCATACAACGTTTTTTGTGGCGTTTTGGCGTGTGAATCAAATTCCTTCCCGAGACCCCAATGGAAGGAACGTAGTCCTAAGTTTAAAAAAATAATTTTTGTTAAAAAGGGTAAACTTTTATAAATCTGTTTCCCAGAAAATGTAAATTTAAAAATATATTTTGTATGCGATACTATTTTATTATATATTACTATTTTTAGATATACTATTACATATTATACTATTTATATATATATATATATATATATATATATAAACTATTTTACTATTTTTTTATATATATTTTACTATATTATATATTTAAAATACTGCTCAAATATTTAAGTTCGTGCAGTACTTATAAAACTTCCATTTTAGAAGATGATGATTTTCAAACTAAACTCTTATTGAACAATTATTTCAGAGAGGACAAATGGACTTGAAAAATATTGATCCTGAATTTATTCGTGAGCCAGTCCCAGGTAAAAATTTCTTTTACTATTCTTTTTAATTAAAAAAATAAAGTGTTTTTCTCTACCATCATTTATGTACAATTTTGCACCCATCTGAGTGACATTAACATGGTCATGTTTTACCTTAAACAAACAATAGTAAATGTGCTATATGTGTCATAATTCTTATCAGTTGAAACATTTGTCACTTAATTGCTACTATAATGCATATGGAAATTTTATTTTTTCACAGGAAATTAATTACATTTAATTAAAATACTTAAATTTGTATACATTAATTTTACTTTTACATTTTGAAATGTTTCTGTAGCAAATGGCGAATAAAAGTAATTATGTAAAGTAAAGATCCAGTAGTGAGATTGAAAACTAATTTGCAAGATGGTTCAATATTACAAGCGTGCTACAACAACTGCATGTAAAGGAAAGAAATATGTGGATTTAATACCGAAGAATCTTCAAATAAATTTTCAAATATTGATTTGTAGAATATATATCTATTTTGGTATTTATAATGTTTCTTAATTAGACCACTTTTCTATGAATTAACAAATAATAAGGATCTAATGTTTAAAAGTTAATTTAAGCATAGGCTGTAAACGAAGCTACATATAATTCTTATATATATCCATGAGAATAGGCCATTTATCTCTTAGTATTGTTCCTTCTGTTAATGAAAACATGTGTCACATCACCGAAGCGATTTGTAAATTGAAAACAGTTTGTTGAAAAACAAGAAATGTTTTGCCAAACGGATGCGAGCAGCAGCAAAGTTTCTTCAGAGCAGCTCTGAAATAAAAGTTTTTTTCACTTTAAAAAGGCTTCGGGTTTGAATCTCGGTCTCGGCATTTGAGAACTGCAGACTGATTCCACTCAAAATCTTTCCGGTATTTGGTCCTGGTGTATGTTAAATCTGTCATGGGTCAGACGTTGTGGCGTGAAAAGTTTGAAAAGTGGATTCATGACTTCGGCGTCTGACCACGGTTAGAGAACGAAGTTAGTCTCGAACTAACCCTGGCATAGATTCGAACCAAATCGTTCATTTTACAAATCAAATCAACTGAAAAGGCGCAACAGATGGATGCGAGATTGCAGAATAATTCCCCGTCTATTGAATTTCAATGTTATGTGTTTTGAAACTCCTCCATTTCTCTGAATAGAGATTTTGTTGCTCTCATTCGAAGGCATTCAAGAACACACGTATATTTGGCGAAACGTGCTGTGGTTATCAAAATAAATTCTTATTTATTTGATTGATCGTTATTATTTTATTTGCAACCCGTGTATATCATAAATTATGCACTGTTCATTAGGAATTCTATGTAATCTCTTTCACTGCATCCGATTTAATAAATAGAATTTCTTTTTTACTCCTTTTATATAATGAAATGAAAAAAGGAAATAATAAAAATTAATTTATTCATAAACTAAAAAGTTATAGAATGAAAATCGGATAAAATACACGATTAAAAGATTTCCGAGGCAAATCAGAATTAACAGAATCTATACTCTGCTGGAAAATTGTTTATACATTGATGATCTTGTATAGAAACAATCACACAAATGATAGACAAAAGAATTTGAACAACGATTCATATTCCCTTACCAATCCTTCTTTTCGGAACTTATGTAGACATTTGGTATATAATGCACGAGAATTAAGTTTAAATAATTTACAGCTAGTATCAAAACTAATGGAAGCTTAGTTGTTTGAATTTAAATTGAAACATCAGTATACAATAGGTTTCAGTATTGCAACTTAAAATTTCGGCCAGATATTGGCATTTTAAATATGAGGGTTGCAAATTTAATAGAGACCACCATACAATTACAGGAGATACAGCATAGGTGCTTACTTGGAAAATTTAAAGTTCTTCATTGTAGTCACCAGCGTTATGTAAAACCTTTTGCAGAGATGTGGAAACCGTATAATATCTGAAGCAGTACCAATTTTGTTGATGGTTTGGGTGGAGCGGTCTATCGCTTTCAGAATCAAGGGTACAGTTCGGTAGCGAATGCCACGAAGTTATTCCTTCATCTTTGGAATGAAATCTATTCATTTCCATTAAGTGGTGTGGCAGGTATCATGATACACTTTTTCTCATACCCAGGCATCTCTGCAGAATGTGCAACACACTTCTATGATACATTGTTACTGCACAGCTTTAGACCGCCGTGTGAAGAGTTGAATGGACGAGCCCATTTATTTGGGAGAGGTTACGACTGGAATTAACGTGTCGTATAAGCTAATTATACTGGTTCCATTTTATGTCAAGAATACAACTTAGTTACAATCTTTAACTCTCCAGCCCTTGTAGATTTCAGTTTTTGAATTTGATTTCATTCAAACAAATCCTATTTTGTCTATCTTGCCCGTATCCTCAGCGGATTTGTCGAGTACCTTCTTCATGGATATCTTTTGTATTAAGATCATATACTACGTCTTTTTAATCCTTTCAAAGAAAGAAGTGTCCACTGTACACTCTACTGGTGAAGAAATTCTTACGTAGAATATCCTTAGAAAAAGTCATTGCACTCTAATGTATTGTATCGGAACCCAAATCAGAGTATTGGAGTAGGCTTGCATGAAAGCTAAAATAACTAGTAATTTAGATATGACAGAAAAAATATTTTTAAAAAATCTGTCTGCTCGGAAGTCATATTATTTAAAGGTAGACAAAATAAACAGTATTAAAAATGACACTTTGGTAATCGTAATCATCATGCACGAATGAATTACTCCGACCAGTTAGGCATGCGGATAACTTGAATGACCCGGCCGCTTAATCGGGCACTGTGGCCCTTGCTTAATAGTCCTTATTACGAGCGGCTCATGCGACGACCCCTCAGACAGAGGCACGACTCGTCATCGCCGGGGGTAACATGACCTTGAACAAAAAGACAATAGGAAAAGGAGATGGAAGAATTTTTATAGTTGAACGAACAAAATCCGACATGGGGAAAAAAAATGAAAAAAAAAAAATCATGATCGAATTCTTAAAGAATATGTAAGGGTACGAACAATTTCAAGCAGAATTTTTTAAAAAAGATCTAATAAGACAGGTTTTCCAGAGCACACAGCTGACACTATGCCTTTAAACACTGGATAATTCAATATTTTTTTATTCCAAAATGACTCCATTCATGTCACATGGAGCAACTAGAGAGAAGAATTTTGAAAAATGCATATATAATAAAAATATATATCGAAATATTGGTTCAGAAAATTTATTATGTAATCGTGCAAAATGCATCGCCCCCTAAAAAATTGAAAGCTAACTAAAAGAACAATCGAGTTCCAAATAGTACATAAAAATACAATTCACTCGAAAGACTAGACAACACCAGTCGTGTGTCCAATCTCCAAAACGGTATCTTGTAAATTTTGATGAATCGTATATAGCTGTAAAATATAAAAACAACCAGCCTAGAAATGCTTGAATCTTTATTGTTCCTATTGCATAAGTGCATTTGTCCATAACTGCAAATTTCCAATAAACAAATGTAAACGCAGGGTGTAGAAATTAAATGATTTGGTAAAAAATATAAAAATGCTGTTCTTAAATTCAAAACTTTGATTTGTTCTTCATGCGTAATGAAGAACCAATCTTTGATCATTTTTAATTCAACAATTGCAAAAATGTATTAGAGCGTTTTTTATATGCAAGTATCTAACAAATTTTAATGGATTTTCTCTCTTTGCCTTCTCTAGCTTCATTATCCAGGTCGCAAAGTTTAAGTGCAAGTGTTCAAGATGCTGATGTTTCGTTTGTTGGATTTTCGTATGCTCCACCAACAGAACTTTGAAAACTTTAGTACTAATACAATGTTTGCATCAGCTAGGAATCTGAACTCTAATAAGATTATTTAAAGGATTCGTGTTTTATTGTATGTGCAGAAAATTGGAACAAATTATAAAATTGTTCTTTGTCAAAGTAATCCGCCTATGAGGTCAAAGTTTTTAAGGAATTGTTCGTACTTGTCTGAAATTTGTTTTGTTGAATTAAACAGTATGGGTCTTATCTGTGTATAACATATGTAATAAATTTTTTGATAATAAATCTCTATTTTTTGTTATTAGTCTCTAAAATGTTGATAATTTTGTACAATTACAGCTTAAATTTCAACAATTATGGCATACATTATTGATGATAAATACATTTCACAAATAGTTGCTAAAAATGAGAGTACATCCAATTCTTCCATTTAAAAAATAGGAGGAAAAAATTGTGTTAATAAAGGGCCCGACATCAAGTTCTACAATGGAAAGCATCCTTTGATAAGATTCTAAGAAATTCTTTGCTATCTTTTGATCATCTTCATTAAAATACGATGCTCAGACTAGGGGGGCACAGTGGCCTAGTGGTAAGGTCTCGGCTTCGGTGTCGGAGAGTTCGAAACCCGATTACACTGAAGATCCGCTGTGTATGGGGCTGTTACACGTTAAATCATACATAGTGGCCAAATGTTCTCCCGCTGGTGTAGTGCTATACAACCCACCCCGACCCAGCCTACCCTACTGGGTTTAAAGCATTAAAGAGTCGGAGGGGAAGAGAACTGACCAGCAGCAGCAGGAGGACGCCAGCCCCACTCGCATTTATTAAAAGTTTTTCCTCATATATACATACTGCACCCCGCAACATGGGTGGAAATTAAATACATATTGGCATAGAAGTTTCGCGTTACAAGGGCTCACCCGGCCAAGGAGACAATGCAAATAACAGCATATGGATTGAAAGTTATTTACTAATAAAAATTTACCATGGCCGGGGAGAAACAATACATTCCCAATTTTAATTATCAATGGCATTCCACCCATAAGCTACAATGTGTGAGATGCAGCGAAAATACCAAAAAAAAAAGTCAACCCAAAACCACACTCAAAACAGACACAGACAAATTAAAACGAACACACAAAAAAACTCTACACACGAAAGGAATTATTAAAATCATTGTAAAAATCCCAATAGCTCAAATTTAATTTCAAATGTTTAAAA
>BGPR01052826.1:0-10527 GCA_013235015.1 Araneus ventricosus
TTTGTTTATCATTTTTAATTTTACAATAATTATTAAGTAACGTGTTAGTAGCTGATTTCATTATTTTAGCAATTATTTTTTCAAAGATATATCCACAGCTACACACTGAAAAGTCCCACATGTCTTTTGACATTAACAGCTCTTCAACTAATTTCATCACCAAATCACGTTGATTTTGAACTTTTAAAAATTGAAGCTCATATTTTTTACTGATTAATTTTTGAGTTACAATATAAATGTTTAGAACAATATTAGTAACGAAATCCGATGGATAAAGTAACCCTCCCCTATCACAACATTTAATTAGTTTAAAATTATCAACATCCATTTCTTTATCGGTGAGTAATTTTTTCTACACTTGTAGCACTTAACATTTTTGTGAGCAGAATGGGAGCAATATTCAGCCAGATAAGTTCTAACTGTTAAAGAATGTGCCACTTTATCTATATCTGAATTAGAAACTTCAATGTCCTGAAAAAATCATCAATAATTTCTACTGAATTTTCATCCTGGTCAGAGTTATCAAACAAGTCAATATCAAAGCTCCCAGAAGTATGAGAAATAAGCTTTAATTCCCTACTTATTCGAAGCTTATTCTCAGTTTCGTAGAGCTGACGAATGGAGATAATGCTGCGGTATTGTCCAAAACGCGATTCAAGTTTGTCTGTTTGAATCTTTCCTAATAATAAATAAGACATATTAAAATTATTACAACAGTATTCAGTTACAGATAAAGGCTTGAGAAGTTTGACGTAAAGCTGAATGAGTCTCTCAACTAAATCTGCCGTTATTGGAATTCATTTTTTCATACTTGTCTAACCAAGCTATGAACTTTTTAAGAACTCTTTTTTTAATATCATTAAGGGAATCAGTAATTAGTTCAGCCATAGGATTGTTTTTGTGTTTTACTTTTGTCACAGTTTTTACATTGGCAATGTCCCACGAGGTGCAAAATATATTTAGAAAATTTACAGTGTCACCATAAAGCATGAGCTTATGTTTTTCACCTAACTCTAATAAGCCTTTTACCAGATTTGAGCTGAAAATGTTCAGAGCAAGACTAACATTTTGGCGTTCAAGATTTGTCGGCCAGAGAGCTTTTCGTGTTAACCCAATACCAAGCTTCAACAATTCTGATGACTCAATATCATATATATTTCGAAGAATACTAAAAGAGGCTATCTGAACTGCATTTTCCTCTCCTTCAAACTGGGGATATTACATAAAATATCCATTTTTTTATTGATCCAATTGTTTCTCACACATTTTATGAGATGAACTGAATCAATCAAATAAAACAAAGGCCTTTTCTCGTCTGCTGGATGCTGATATTGTACTTGGAATTGTGGAGGATTATTGAAATTAGAAACAGCTTTTCGATTTATTGAATTATTATCAGTGACAATGCTCATAACTTTAAATCCAATTTCCTCTAAAGCAAGAATTATCTTTTTTATTAAAGTAAATAAATCTTCAGCCATGATGTGGCTTACGGGAACAATGTGAACAACATCCTTGAATGATGAAGAAATGCCGTTTAACATAAACGCATGTGCACTTGTGGCCAGGTTTGCATTATCATAGGAGTTACCTACAATATTTCCCCCTTCAAAATCCATGAAAGGTTTCATATGAATCTCATCAAGCAGCAAAAAAACATTATGATCCCCATCACTTATTTTTGAAAATATTTGTTTAGCATAAGAAATTAAATATTTATCTTCTTATTCATAAACTGGTGATGATCTTAACATTGAGCTGACTTTTCTTATTGTACTAGGGTCAGGCAATATTAAATTGCCTGAATGACGGATAAATTTATATGTTTGCGGAGATATATGAAATAAAAGAGAAGAGAAAATAAGCATGCCTGAGGAATATCGATATCTTACTGGATTTAATTTTAAAAGGTGCAGTTGCTCAATGAAAAATTCTATTAAGAATTTAAATTTATCCTCAATAAGATTCATTGATTTCTTTAGAGAAGAAGTTACAAAACATAAATTATCATCTAATGGATTATCATAGTTTATTACATTTGTTTCATAGTACTTTAAAATATCCAGTACTTGGTTAAAATTACTTACTTTTATAGGTAACTTTGTATCCTTGTGTTTGGAGAGATTCTGCCCTTTATACGATATGCTCAGTTGCAAATCATCATTAATTGTAATTGCATAGGTTATGCATGGTAACACATTCACTTATAACTAATGATAAAAAATTATATGCTTGTCTTTATGAATTCTGGACCAAAAAGGAGGCACTTCATTAATAGAAAAACAATTTTGCATTTCCACAAAATTTTGAAAACTGAATTAGTTGTCGTACTGCTCTTTCGTAAGTAAACTTTCGGAGATAGCCTTGTGAAGGAATAATTCAATGGCGTGGATAAAAGAAATTTCATATAGGGTTTTTTAAACCAGAATCTAGATCTTTGTCAAATTTCGTACCCGACAGATCAAAGGGAATATACTCTGCATTCTTCACTATACTAAAAGCACGACGTTGTCTTAATAAACAGCAGTGTTTCTCAACATTTTTTGTGCCCTGACCCACCTAAGCCTTTCTCAAATTCTTATGGCCATCAACCTTCGAGCGCGCGGTCGCGTTTCTCATCGCTCCGCTGAAATCAACATATTTTTTTGCAATAACTTTGCAACCGCGAGCCCAATTTTTAAAATTTTTGTGTGTGCCAGTGCCTTAGAGGGTGTTTATCAATATCTACAACATAATTGGATTACACGATTTGAATTTCCGGTCTTCCTAAAGGCGCAATTGGATATTTTTATGCTGGACATGTCACAACCTAAGATGTCTGGCTAACTCCAGCGGAGTTGGCCGGGGTAAGTGCCTCCAATTTGTTTTTATCTTGTATCGTGTACCATGCAGAGCATTTAGGTATTTTTTTGTTTGTACCATTTTTTGTTAATTAATTATGATTTTTTGAAAAATGTTTATGTGCTCGAGCTTGACTTCCGTTTTCCTTTCTACCTTTGTGTTTGCAACCCTATAACTTTTCTTCTTACTTACCTTTTTCTTTTAAACTTTAATAGTTTGTTTCTAATTCATTTCTAATAGAATCCCAATTTGAATCTAGCGTTTATCTCTGTTATTGCCAAAGTTATTAATGTTTAAAATATTTCTCATAGCGGTTTTTTAACCAATTTTTCTTGATTTTTGATAAACATCTTTTTCAATATTTTTAATTAATTGTTAAATTGTCCTAATTGTAAACCGTTTTTTCATCCCTTTCATTTAGGCGTTTTTCTTTCATCTCCATTTTATTTTATCTCTCTATCATTTTTCTGTATATTTTTACTAATTTTTTGAAAATTCCTACTAATGAAGCCCCTTTCATATTTCCGTTGTAAACATGAAGTATTGGAGGGAGATTTGGTAATGATAGCTCGAGTTATCTTTCAATGTTAATTTTCTCTTTCTTAATTACTTAATAATTAATTCTCTAATTTTCATTAAGGGTGGTACCTTGTTTTATCTCTTTATTTAAATTCTCCTCTATCTTTCAGTCTTTTGGGTTTCTCAATAACTCAATTATAACTTGTTTTAACATGGTGTTTTAATTTACTGTTATATTGTCTTATTTAAATACATTGTTATAATCAGCCATTTTTATCTGTCAGCCATCTTGTGCACGCTGGGTTGTTGTTTGGGCCAGACAGGGAGGCGCCTCAAGTAGCTAATAACAGCACTTGCTCTTTTACAAGATTGGCTCCTATGTTCAAAAATTGAGTATTGCCACAAAGTCTTAGTTTATATTTGTTTATTAAAATATTTTCTATCTTGCAAAGCTAGGTTTTATAAATTCTTTGTGTCCATCATCATCATCAACGCCTCTTTTAATAACTTAGTTTTCATTTGTCAATCATTCAATCAAAAAATTAGTCTTCCTTCTCTGGTCTGAGCGACGGCTGCGTGGACATGAATGGCAAATCAGCTAAATACTAATTACCAACTGTCTCACTAATAAAGGGCCCACCATCTTGATTTTCATATTACATAACCTTTCTTTCATATTTTCAGCATCCTAGGTTACCATGGTAAGCATTGGATGCATTTTCAAAAAGTTGATTTTCTTGATTAGTTTTTACTAATTTAATTTTAATTCCGCTTCTATTAATTAGAAGTTCATTAACTCTTATAATTTGGCAACTCTTTAGGTTTGCCATCTTTTTGCTTTAAAATTTCGTTATTATCTTTTTTTTATCCCCCTTTTTCCTCCCTTTCCTCATTTCACTTCTTTTCTTCTTATCTCTCTATCTATATTCCCAATCCCACCCAATTTTAGTGCTAGGATAGTATAGGTCCCTCCCTACCTCCGTAGTAATTTTTATTATCATCCAAGTATAATTAAGGTAGTTATTAACGTTTTAAATTATTTTCCCCCCTTTCTAGTCACTGTTTTTTTCCTATGTACTTTTAACATAGGAAATACTTTAGCTTATAGCTCTCTTTCTATTTACACTAGGGTTACCAATTTTGGTTTGTACCACGTACCCATCTTTACCTTTCTTCAAAAATTTTTTCTCCCCCCTCCTCTTTTTCTTTCCTCCCCTCTTGATCAACCCAACGTTCCACCTCCCTGTCTTCATAAATGCTCGTTTTATCAAATGCTCGTAGTTTAAATGTTAATTCTGCTGTTAATATACTAAAATTATTATCATTTTATTTCTGCATGGTGCGCGCGGGGATGGGGACTGTGAGGGTTACTGCCCTGGTCCGCTCTGTATTCAGTATCTATTGAGCTCTACAGAGCAAATCTTTGAGATAGAAACATAGACTTTTCTTTCATGAAATCATGCCTAAACGTGGTAGAGGTAAACACGATTGGAGAAACCCCAGGGAGGCAGTGGTGAATGGTAAACTGGGCTGCTTTGCTCCAAATGGTTCCTTTTTTGAATATGAAGAAGAGTACCAACCTCCTCATCTACGTCGTTATCCTCAACGTCACAAAAATCAAAGTTTGGATAATGTGTGCCCGGGTGATATTCCTAATGATTGGACTTTTGTTGGTTATAAAGGCCGCAAATTCGGTCCATAGAGTCAACCCTCCAGGACATCAAACACTGACCATAGGTCCTCTTCAACAATTCCTCAAAACTCACAACAAATAAGACAGTTAAATATTCTGGAGAGTTCTCCTCCAATCCAAAAGGACCCAACCATTGTGAAGACCAATTCTCCAGTCATTAGCAGAATAAATAAAATTCCACCACTTGAACCAGATCTTGAAAGGGCAATAGCAGCAATAATTTCAAGGAGTCCTAGGCAGAACAAATTACCTGTTGAGGAGCTCTCGAATACTCTGGTAAGTCCCAAATCAAAACCAGAGGAACAAAGAAATCCCATGTCACCAATTTTTCAGACGGCTCCGACGAAACAATCTTTTCAGGTGGCAGTAGCAAAGTCAAATCCAACTAAATCATCGCCAGTCCTCTCTCGACGTTCATCAAGAACTCCTTCACCCATTCATTTTTCGACATCAATCTCCCTCGAAAGTTCTCGGGGTAACACTCCAATTCAAGTTCCTTCTATTAACATCTCAATTCCTGAGAAAATCGATTCTCCAACACAAAGAGCGCCTCCATATCTTAAGGTATCCGAACACATTCGAAAGTCGATTTTCGACCAAAATTCCATTTTTTTAATTTTTGATGTTTTCGATAGTTCATTCATTTACCTTTCTAAAACATATTTACTTTTGTCGGTTCGTTAATTAGACGATGAGATATTAATTGTTTTATAACAAACCGAAAACCGGAAGTGGTCGTTTAATTAGCCGAAAGTTGTCATTTAAAGGGACAGAAACCTGTCAAAAACTCTTTTAAATTCCTTTATTGCAAGCTAATATGATGTCAGTATATTTTTAGGAATTTTTTTTAAAGTTTTGATACATAATTTGAGCGCGTAGAAAAGCTAAAATTTGATTTTTCTCAAAATTAGATTTTATGCATATTTTTCAAACTTCAAACATGATAACTCAAGATATTATCATTCGATTGTTCTGAAATTTTGTGAACACTTCCTTCATATGTTTCTCTAGTGAATGTACTAGAATAATGTATATTGTAACAATATTTTTTAAATTATGGTCTTTTATTTGAAAAATAACACAGAAAATTTGCTGAAAATCTTATAATGATTGTTCGATTAGCTCTAAAATTTTTATTTATCCAAAGAATGTTAAGATTCTAGTACAAGCAGTAGTCCATAGTATTTAGTTTATTTTAGTATTAGTTTTATTTGAATTATTACAAAAGTTTGACCTGTAGTATGTTTGAAGTTTTGGGAAATTTCCTCTAAAAAGCAGCAGAAATTCAAGAATTTTGTAAATTTATAATAATTTATACTAAAAAATCATACGCTAATATTAATCTTTATTAAATTCGAATCTAAAAAACATATTTTGGTGTTTCTATTTCACAATTTAAGAAAAAAGTGCTCCGAACGTGTTCCGATACCTTAATACGGAAACCTCAGAAATAGAGGAAGCACTAGCTGAATGGTCACCTCAACCCCAGCAGGAAACTCAACAAGTTGAATTGGAAAACCTTTTCTCCAAGTTTCAAAATTCACAGGCCTATCTTTCGATTAAGACCGCTTCTCTGCCTTTGGGAAATCAGACTGGTCTGAATACAGATGAAATTCCAAATAAAGACTGCTCTCTGGAACAACTCATTCAAAAATTGCGAACTCTTATCTCATCTAATTCACCAAATCTTGCCGAGGCCCACTCTCTTTTAGACCACATGGAAGCGACAGTCTACGCAAATAAACTAACAGAGGTAGCAATTCACCCTTCTCCGCCAAAAACTTCTAGTAAAGTCCAATTCCCCAACAACCATAAAGCACCTCTTCAGTCTGAATCCTCTCCTTCAAAACAACGAGTTGATCACCCACCACAGCAAAAAATGTCTGCCAGACTCCCATCAATTATTATCCGTCATTCGGATCCATCCTCCCAGGAAGAACTCTCTTCAATTTTGGTTGATGCCCTTCCAGCCCCAAGGGCAAGGATTTCTGATCTCAAACAAACACGAAACAAAGATCTGTTGGTCACATTCAACTCTGACCAAGATAAATCGTCATTCGGAGAGGAAATAAGGGAACTTCATCAAATAAAAGAAAAAATAATTCTAACGGAACCATCTAAACGCAACCCAAGTGCTATCGTTTTTAACATTCCAAAAGGCTTCACAGAAACTTCAGTCCAACAGGGTCTTAGACAGATCTTCCCTCAAGACCTTAAGGTAAAATTCATCTTTAAAGGTCGGGACCCTGACGTCCAAAACTGGGTCTTCGAAGTACCAGCTCAACATTTTCACCTTCTTAAAGATTCTCTACGTGTCCCAATAAACTGGACTCCCTTTAAAATCTCTCAATTTATCCATTACAAGCGATGCAATAACTGTCAGTCATTCGGACATTTGTCAAGAGACTGTTTCTTCTCAGCCCCAAATTGTGCATACTGCGGAGGCCACCACGAGTCTTCACTCTGCAACGCTGAACGACCTTCCTGTATCAACTGTTATCATCATAACATAAGGTTTGGCACATTAATGCAACTCAACCATTCTTCACGGGACAGGTCTTGCCCCTGTCTCCAAATAGTAAAAGAAAACTATCTCAAATCAATAGACTACACCCAATGGTAGTGCATCAAATTATTTTGAGCATCAAAATGTAAACGAGTAATAACCGCACATCTAAATTTAAGTCATTTCATTGTGTGCTCTCACTTTGATCCCAGTGTATTCAATTATCTAATCAGTTTTATTCATATGTATTGTAAACGAGAAATATTATACTTTTGGTCAGTTTTAAAAGTGTTAATGTATTAATGTATTAGTGAATCAGTGCAAGCATTCGGGCATTAAATTTTCTGAACAATTTTAGAACTGCTCCATTCCTGTCCCAAGGCAGAGATCTGGTAGGTACCAGCAAAATGACAATTTCTTGGTAAAGCAAGGAAATTAAGTTCATAGGAACAGTGTGTAAAATAGGTGAAATAAATGAATAACTTCATAGTTTTAGTCGAAATAGTTAGAAAACAGAATTGAAACCTCATGCACATGATTGTAGAATACTGTATAGCATAGTAAATACATTATTTTCAGGGTTGAGCGCTAAAATAGCAGCGCATCGGGAAATTTGTAAATAGTTCAGCATTGTGTATTTTAAATATTGAAGAAAATGTAGTGTCCTTGTATGTTATGTATGTTTTGTATGTGTGAATTTTCGAATAAAGTTGTTCGGTCAGCGGTGTCTGGGGGCGTTGGGGGCCCCGTGTGTGGGGGTATTTACTTAATCCGCACTGCACCCAATCAAACTGGTGTAATAATCTAGGTTATAGGTACCGGGGGTGCAGACGGCGTTGTTTGTTTGTAACATATACGCAATTTTTAACATTCAAAATCTGAATTGTTCACTGAAGAAACTTAAATGATAGGTTTTAGAAAGAAATCAGAAGAATACTGTTGAGAAAGACAGTAAGTTAATTTTCAAAATGTATAATGGAGAGCTGAACTTTAAGTAAGAAATTTTTTTTTTGTATTTTCACCATTTTTTTAAAACTGTGTGGAGTTTAAAAGTTATATATATGTAGATATACAGTAAAGCATCGTTTATACATCTTTCAAGGAACTGACGTCAAATGACGCATAAATGAAAAGACGTATCATCGAAATCTTACTAACCAACTCCGATTATTAGAAATCGAACGCTACTAATGCAAATTCACTTAAAAGTATGCATTTTTAGAGCTTTTCAAAGATAGTACTAGTATAATACTACACAGTATGAAAATCGATAATTAAATTTTAAAATTAAACACTTGTATAAAAGACAGAAAAAATCATACCTTCATTGCATATCATGAGTACTACTCATTATACGTGTCTTATTCAATTTATGTGCATGCTCGTAGATGTTTAATTACAAAAAAAATCTTTAACCGTCGTCTGACGTGCCGATTGTCACATAAGTATTATTATGAATCGAATTAAGTCAGCTGAATCGCGGTCTACTATTCTTTTTAAATAAAAGAAAATAAGTTCCAAATTTTTCCAATGGAGTCCATTTTGTTTTGTAGGGAGGTGGAATAACTTCTTCATCATAGCCTAAATAAGCTGCGACCTGTTCCAAAAATTAGTTCTACTTCTACAGGCATCCGATGTGCGCAGTATCATATATTAAGCTGATAAGAACAGAGCTTGTCTCACTATAATTTCTCCAACAACTAGAACACGTGCTCATAGCGTTAGGAAATTACGGACAATACAGGTACTAGGGGAGCAGAACCATCCATGAGGAGATTCAGGAGCCCTCGAGAGTCCTCTTTTTCCGAATTGAAGTGAATTTTGTTCTTTTTGAGACTTCGTTACGTGTAAGGAGGCAAAGGGCTACTCACTAACGTAGCTAACGCCTCGTACAGAGCTACTCACTAATGTAAGTAGATAGAAAATGGGGGTTCAGCCACATCGAGGGATTGAGGAGGTTCTTGGGGTTCTGGGGGATGGCTCTTCCCTCCCCCTCCCTTCCCTATCACTTCTCAGATAAGGAATTATCAAGATAACGATTCAAGATTAGGACTTAAAATAGGGGTTTATTTTTGTTATCGGTCTTTGGAACTTTGAAAAATTTTGGAAATGTTTTTAGGGACTTCAACATCCTTCTACTAATAATCTCTCTCTCAATATCAAATACTTTCCACACGATTCTACTGAAGATCCGTCGTGTATTGGCCCGTTGCACGTGAAATCATACGCAGAGGGGCAAACGTCTTCCTTCTGGTGTGGTGCGAAGTTTCGTGAGGGCTGCTAGCTCAGGTGTCGTCCTCGTCATCTGACCGCGGGTCAAAATGACGAGGTCCGAACTAAATAGCCCTCGTGTTGCTTGAAAATGGGACGTTAATATGACTAAACTAAACTAAACTCAAAATCGTGCAGGGCTTCAAACGGTATTTTTCAAGTGTTGAAACATACACCTTACAAAATTATCTTTTTTTCATATGTAAAACAACATCTTAACTTAATCCCAGATAATTGAATTTTAAACTAAACTAAACTTGACAGATGTATGTTAACCTTAAAACATTATGTCTATAATATTAATATATTATTATTAATATTATTACCTGTCTAAATACTCAACAATTATCATTGCAGGTCATTCACATATATGGAGAAAAGATTTAAAAAATTATGCTTAAGCTATTTGAAACATATAAGAAAACACTACGCTGAATAGATCGCTAAGTACAGTTCAAAAATCTGAAACATGAATTTCAGATGAATTGTCAGTATGATAAAAACTCGAAATCAGCAAGAGCATTCTCCCCTCTATATTCCCGTATACCAGTGTTTCCCAACTTGGGGCGTAGGCCAAGGGGAGTCAAGGGGAGCAATTTGAAAATGTACTCGTCCAGAATTTAAAAGCAACCGTCTACTGCGATTAATAACATAAATTATCCGATCGAAAGGGCAGAATTCTCAGCAGGATCTACTC
>BGPR01052827.1:0-10527 GCA_013235015.1 Araneus ventricosus
TCACATCATATTTCAATACATCACATCATGTTTCAATACATCACATAATATTATCACATCATATTTCAATACTTCACATCATATTTCAATACATCATGTCATATTTCAATATATCACATCTTATTTCACTACATCACATCATGTTTCAATACATCACATCATATTATCACATCATATTTCAATACTTCACATCATATTTCAATATATCACATCATATTTCAATACATCTCATCATATTTCAATACATCACATCGTATTATCACATCATATTTCAATACATCACATCATGTTTCAATACATCACGTCACATTTCAATACATCACATCATATTTCAATACATCACATCAAAACTGAATTGCACTGTATGTAAAAAAGCAACAAATTGCTTCGAGACATAATATTACAATTCCAGTTTCAGTATTTACCTCTGGAAAAGAGTCTTGCAATGCAGCCAATGCCTTGCTATCTTAAGGGAAATAGGCTTCAACAATCAAACTTCAAACGCTTCTCCAGTGAAATTCCATTTTTTTCCTAATATGATAGTCTACTTCCAAGAGAAGGAGTTGGTTTTTCTTTTCAATAATTCATCGACTTCGATAAAGGATTCTCCCTCTGTTCGCAAATATGGTATACATTTAGAAGTAACTACAATATTAATTAAGCATAGTAAATTTAATGTTGGTATACATAAATATAATTTAAAATGCAATTCCATTTGAAGTATAATCTGATCTTGTTTAAAACTTCTTGAGAACATACTAAATGCTCTGATCCCTATTGAGATGACGAATCTTAAAGGTATTTCAGTAAATTGCTTCGATTTGTTACTCTTTCTTTGCATACACAGCTTTCATCAAAATCACCAATTTTGTGAATACACCACATTTTATTTCATTTTATATAATATAATAATGCTATCCTATTTTATATAAATAAAGAATGTAATACTTTTAAAATTAATTATTATTGTTCTTCAGAAAATCAAAAATTATTTTTTTAAAAAAATTGAGTGTGTATGTGCTTAGAAAAAAAATTAATTCAGGGCGATAAATCGCCAATTAATGGCAGCCCTTCCCTGTCAATAGCTGTAAGTTTCTTCTTGATTAAACCGCATCATTCGGGTGAGCGAGCGGATCACTTACAAAGGATTTTGCGGATCGAATTGACAGATTGAGCGGGGCTCTTCGCAGACACAAACACACCCGCCGCAGACGATCCGTTCGGGGGCGGGAGGGTGGGGGAGAATTAGGTTATCGCGTGCTGTTTTGCAATAAATTAAAAAATTATCGTTTGCACGAGATAATAAAAAGATTTGTCAAACATGCTAAGATACACGTGACAAGTAATTCATCATTTTCTGAACGATATTTTTTCCCCCTTTTCCTTTGGTTGCTCCTTTATTATTGTTGTTTTTTCCCCTGGTCCATTAGACTTATATTAATTAATGACAAAATAATTTAATGTCAAATATTGACTGTTCTGAGTTCGTGAGCGACGTACTTCGTAGAATGTTCTTCATTGACTTTGCCAGTGGCGTTGTGTTCATGACCAGGGCGCCGGTCTTGGAGGGCTCTGCGGACACAAAATATTTTTCTTCTCCTTTTGTGTTTTTACTTTCTCGTACACGAAGTATACGAAGAGAAAGTATTGTAATCGTCAAAAAATTCGAACTCGAGATTTTGACGAATCTCCACGTTTTACACTTCCCCGAATCCGAGAAACACAAATTTGGAATTATGTCTGTCTGTCTGTGACCACGATAACTCGAAAACTATTAGAGCTACGGGGATGAAATTTGGTATGTGATCTTTACACATCATTTGTAGGGTTCTACCAAATTTTGGACAAAATCCGTCTCCGGGAAGTCTGTCTGTCCGAGTTCATGTAAAAACTATAACACCAAAACTTGAATAGCTAGATGGATAAAATTTGGTACACAGTTTTATCATCATGAATGTAGTTCCGTATCAAATTTTGGACCAAATCCGTCGAAGGGTTGATGGTCTGTCGGTCTGTATAATCGCATATTTCTAATCGCAATAACCGATAAAAACGTCCACCACTGTAAATGCCTGTCTAGTTATAAGACCTTCAATTTTAACATATTTAAAATTAAAATTAAATAATTTTGTTCAGAATTAAAATAAAATTAAAATAGTAAATATTTAGTTGCCCTTGGATCAATGGCGCTCCTGGACTATATATAGCCCAATTAGCCCACTGATGAGACGGCCTTGCTTATAGCATTTGAAAAATAGAATTGTTTGGAATCAGCATTTGGTTGTATGTTTGGGTTTGTGCTCTGTCTTAGGTCATCATCCACCTATCCGTCACCTATCATGGTTTATTATTTTATTATCCCTTATATATATTTATATCCCTTATATATATTTATTTTTTCCCTTTTATATATTTATTATCCCTTACGGAGAACATTTGAAAATTTTGGTGAATCTCCACGTTTTGGTTCTCCCTCAGTCTAACCAGTGGGAGTGGCCTCCCCTAAACTTTCTCGTATATTGCTCAAAAATTTGTCATTTCCCCTCCCCTTGCGTGGATAAAAAAAATCGAACCTACTGTAATCCAGAATGCAACGAATATCAGAAGGTTTTTCATTGCAGATTATAGTGATTGTAAAATATTTAAGTGAAGAATGCCTATGTATTAAAACTTAGCAATATTTATTTTTCATCACACTCCTGCAAGCTCCGCTAATACGTGACAGCGAAAACAAAGCAGGAGATAAAACATATCTATCACAAGCTCCGTCTCAAGGACAAAGTGACGTAATCCTCCCGCTTGGTACCAGAGATTGCTACCAGAACGCATGCGCATGGAGAAAATGAATGCTTAACAAGTATGCGATTATATAGACCGACAGACGATCAACCATTTGACGGATTTGGCCCAAAATTTTATACGAACCTACATTCATGATGATAAAACTGTGTACCAAATTTTATCTATATACCTATTCAAGATTTTGAGATATAGTGTTCACATGACCGCGGACAGACAGACAGACTTCCAATCGACGGATTTTCTCCAAAATTTGATAGAAACCTACAAATTATGTGTCAAGATCACATACCAAATTTCATCCCTGTATCTCTAATAGTTTTCGAGTTATCATGTTCACAGACACACAGACATAATTCCAAAATTGTGTTTTTCGGACTCAGGGAGGTCTAAAATGTGGAGATTCGTCAAAATCTCGAATTCGAATTTTTTGACGATTACAATACTTTCTCTTTGTATACTTCGTATGCGAGAAAGTAAAAAGGCATTCTTTGATTCTGTCTGTCTGTCGACCGTCCCTCCGTTAACACGATAACTCAAAAATGTAACTATGGATGAAATTTGACGCATGGCTGCATTATTAGAATTGTAAATCTACATCAAATTTTTGACAAAATCCGTCAAATTATTAACTGTTTGTCGGTTTGTTTATTCATGTATATGGGAATTCAATAACTCAAAAACGCATAGAGCTAGATGAGTGAATTTTAATAAGTGAGCTTACACCAAAATTTCAGATTTTGGACGAAATCTGTTTCCGGGAAGTATGTCTGTCTGACCATGTGCACGTGAAACTCATAAACGCAGAGATCTAGATGTATGAAATTTGGCACATGCGGAATCGCAGATCTGTATCAAATTTTGGATCCAATCCGTCAATGTGAAGAAATAAAATATGCATATTTCATTTTCTTCACTATACTTCGAAACGAAACACAAAACTCACTGATTGTAGTATACGAGTCGGGGGAAGAATACTCACATTGGTTTTATCTTTAATGAAACTCATCAACGCAGCGATCTAGATGGATGAAATTTGGCATATGTGTTTATTGTTAGAATTGCAGATCTGTATCAAATTTTGGACCCAATCCGTCAACGTGAAGAGATGAAAAATGCATACTTCATTCTCTTCACTATACTTCGAAACTAAACACAAAACTCGCTGATTTTAGTATACGAGTCAGGGGAAGAATACTCCAGTTGGTTTTATCTTTAAGGATACTCATACACGCAGCGATCTAGATGGATGAAATTTGGCACATGTGGAATGGCAGATCTGTATCAAATTTTGGATCCAATCCGTCAATGTGAAGAAATAAAATATGCATATTCCATTTTCTTCACTATACTTCGAAACGAAACACAAAACTCACTGATTGTAGTATACGAGTCCGGGGGAGAATACTCCCGTTGGTTTTATCTTTAATGATACTCATCAACGCAGCGATCTAGATGGATGAAATTTGGCATATGTGTTTATTGTTAGAATCGCAGATCTGTATCAAATTTTGGACCCAATCCGTCAACGTGAAGAGATAAAAAATTGCATACTCCATTCTCTTCACTATACTTAGAAACTAAACACAAAACTCACTGATTTTAGTATACGAGTCGGGGGAAGAATACTCCAGTTGGTTTTATCTTTAAGGATACTCATACACGCAGCGATCTAGATGGATGAAATTTGGCACATGTGGAATCGCAGATCTGTATCAAATTTTGGATCCAATCCGTCAATGTGAAGAGATAAAAAAACGCATATTCCATTTTCTTCACTATACTTCGAAACTAAACACAAAACTCACTGATTGTAGTATACAATTCGAGGGAAGAATACTCCCCTTGGTTTTATCTTTAAAGCTTCTCAAAATGTAATGTAGTTTTATTAGGTAAATGCGATGAAACTTAGAATAATTTCGACTACAAGAAAAGCTATAGTGTAGACAATATGCAGCTTTCAACATTTGTTAATAAAAATTTATATAATATATAATGCAGTTCCCTTTCAAGTTTCGAAACAGAAGATACATTGTTATTTCAAACAAAATTAATTACCCTTTAAAAATTGTCTTTAACTTAACACTCAGCGCCGCCTCCCACTTTATCTTCATTTGAACTGAAAACGGCTCTTTCACAGAAAGAGTCTTCAAGTTGATGAATTGCTTTTTAACGACCTTATTCGCAGCTCTATTTAACTTCACGATGAACGGTTGGGATACCAGATACGTCTTCATTCATCCATCTTTTGCATTCTTTGGGGTGAAAAGAGCAATTAACTGTTTGGAAATAGGCTCCGCAAGGTAAATTTTGAAACTTTATTGAATGATGTCTTAATTACTTTAAGTCAGGGGATTCTTAAATTGAGGGTTGCGAAAGTTTCATGTCTTTTTTTCAGATTCTTTAATATTTGGATATAAAATTATTTTTTAAATAAATTTACTAAAAAAATACATGTATTACTTTACTCAATAGATGTTCAATTAAATAGCAAAAATTAAGCCAATTTTCGGTGTTTTATCTCAGTTTTTCGCCAATAATTTCAGAAAAATATAAATTATTTGCAAATCATAATAAAGAGCAGAAAATTGTCTTTTTAATAATTTCAATTTAAATGTCATGCATTCTTTTCCTTAATTTAATTAACGTTTCAAATTTATTCCATACGCAATTTGTAACAAAGCTTTCTGTTATTGTAATTAAATTCAAACCAATTTTTCGTATTGTTAAATCATTCATTCCCGTAATTTTACCACTGTGAAAGTTATGATAAAAAATATTGTTTTCTTTAAATATTAACAGAAAGCAGAATTTTTATTTTCGCTTTTTTTTCTTAACATATACATCTTTCAATATGTTTGCACCACAATCCAATGATGTTAATTATTCTTTTTCCGCGATGTTTCATTTAGTTTTACAAATTTTTTAATGATCATAATGAGTGTGTAAAATCCTTCAAGATTTTCGAGCCCACTTCCAACCGGAGGGAGAGGGCCTAAGGAGAAAAAGAAAGAACACAGTGCCGTTTTTCCCGGTCAATGACCAAAACACTAAAAGGAAGAGGATTGTAGTCCGGATAATGGCAATAAAATCCAAGAGATTAAAGAGTTTCTGTTGTTGCCGTGGCAATGATGGGGAGGGGAAAATTGAGTACAAAGGACTACGAGATTCTTGTCATAGGGTTCAAACTAAGGAGAGAAAAAGAATAAGGGTGCTTCACTGCTGGTCCAAAGGGTCAGTGGATTAACGAAAAGCAACGAAAGACGCGAAAAACTCTTTTATTAAATTGAAAGTGTTAAAAATACTTGGACTTGATAATATTTTCATCCCGAGCAACGCCGGTATATCAGCTAGTTAAGTATAATATTAAGCTTAAATTATAAAATTTTTAGAGTTTATTGTGATTGAGAATATATAAGCAAGTGCACAAAATTTTAATATTTAGCTCATCAGGAAATGAGTGAATACAGGAAGAAATGAATAAAACTGTTTAATAAAATTAAATCAAAAAAGCTATAAAGAAATTCTCACTTTTTTAAAAAGCTTTGAATATGTTAGATGTGACATTTTACTATTTATTCTAATTGTTTTCAAATTTTTACATGCTGGTTTTTATTGCAATTACTTATTTATCAAAATTATTGTTTTTAGAGCTATGATTTTTAATTCATAGGTATTATCAATTTATTTATTTAAATTACTTATAGCTTATTTATTTACTGCAACCGTTAAATATTAAAAATAAATAGAACGGAATTGTTTTTTTCTCTTCCTGTATTCCTTTACGGTTCCAGTTTTTCTTAATTCGAATTTTTATTATTACTGAATTTTAGTTCCATCAGCTGCGAATTAGCCACTGCTTTTCAGTCACATCGAAATAAAGAATGCTTTAATCATACATGTCTTTTTTATTAATTTAATAAAAATTTATAAAATTTATATACATTTCTAAGAAATATACTACAGTAATTCCTCAAACAAGATTTAAAAAATATTGAATGCTTCCCCACGATCTTAAATCATAATATTTGAATTTCAATTATTCTTCAAACAGAGATGAAAAACTGGAAATTCTAATCAAAACTAATGTCAAAATGCTCCTTAGTTCAATGTACTGAACACGCGCATATGTAGTATTCATTTGCGAAATTACAAATACATTATTAATTAATTATAAATGCATGTGTGATGCGCATACTTAGATGAAAATTACTTCAAATTGAACATTATAGCCGACTATATGTATACCGAGTTTGTAATTGTACAAGGGGGAAAATAAATAATATAAAAAAAAAAATCAAAAGTCAATTCCTACTTAGGTCAACAAAGAAAAATTTTATTTTAGAAATTTTTTTCTCCCATATAAAACTAAAATTAATTAATTAAATTTAATTAAAGAATTAATATTTGAAAAAACTGTATTAACATCAATTGCCATCCACTACAAGTTTAAAAAATGTATTTGAACTTGAGTGGATGATTAAAAAGTATTTTATTAACGATTGAAAATTTGAACAAGATATATATAGGGAGAGTGTGAACTAATAGTAGGAACTGAAAAAAAATAGACCTAAGTTTATCCATTCAAACGGGGAACTAAACATTTTTGGATGCAATTGCCAACAAGAGATATTTTTCAGAATATAAATTAAGTGCAAAAATCATATGTCTTGAGTAAGGGGTCTATTCTGGTACTCCCGGTTGGGTTGGGTTCCGCTGGTTAACAACGGAACCCAACCCAACCGGGAGTACCAGAATAGACCCCTAAATCTCTTGACCGGACGTGATTTGAACACGCAGCCTTCTGATCTGGAGTCAGACGCGCTACCGTTGCGCCACCGAGTCCCGTTCCGCATTTCTTATCCCTACACCATGATCGTAGCCTGTGCGAGGCTCTAATAAATAAAATTAATTAATTCAATTTAATTAATGAATTAATATTTGAAAAACTGTATTAACATCAAGTGTCATCCACTACAAGTTTTAAAAAATGTATTTGAACTTGAGTGGATGAATAAAAAGTATTTTATTAACGATTGAAAATTTGAACAAGATATATAAATATATATAGGGAGAGTGTGAACTAATAGTAGGAACTGAAAAAAAAGAGGCAAAAAAATTATATTTTTCCTCTTTGCCATTAGAAAATAAGAATTGTTTTATCTCATATATGTGTCAGTCAGCCTTTATAAGATAAGCACAAATTTACAAATTTCTCATTTAATATTTTAGACTTTAATATACAATAAATTCTCCTGATAATTTGCACATCGAGATTACACAAATACTGCTAAAAGCATTATCTCTGTACAAAAGAAGAGGATTGAAAACATACATCAAATTTTCCAGAAGTTTCGAAGCTTTGCCTAAAAAAGAAGAAATGAAAGGAAGATTATTACATAACAGTAAGTTCATAATAACATATTATTGAGAGGCAGCATGGAAAATATTTTTACATTTTCCATTGTATGTTAAACCCTTCTTTGTAAAAGATAATAATCATTGCAATTTTGAACATTTTTATTTTATTTCTTTCAAAGTTTTACAAGAGAATTAAGAATAATCTTAGCAAAATAAAAATATACTTTATTAAGGAATTAGCTTTAATGAAAAGATATAAAAAGAAATTTATAAGAAACCAGAGAAGTACCCAACGCCTTTCAGTTATTAAGACCTTGCGTGGGACCAGGAAATTGAACAAAGTTTGCAAAATTATCATTATATCATTCATGGGATATTGTTTAAATTTTAATAATATAAATTATAAGTATAATAATGTTCTTCATTTCGATTATTTAATATACATGGTGGCCATAAATGTGGGGTCTGGATTCAGGGAAAATAAATTTCAAGAATATGACCACGTGGAAAAGGAAAATTATCTAACTCGCGTACCTAGGGGAGTACACAAGAAGAAAATTGAAGAGAACTCAGTTTAGATACTAATTAAGTTTATTAAAGGAAAACATATAAGTGTGGGATCATTTACAAGGATGAGGTACAGTCACCGGACAAAAAATTAGTCACCCTAGTGCGCAAGCATAGATGAATCGTATTATGACTTGGGCCCGCTCACTGCAGTGACCACGAACATGAACCAGCATGTTTATTTTAGCATTCTGGATGATCAGGTGTTGCCTTTCAGTCAACATTTGCATGATGAGTATGCTCTTGTTACCCCTATTTTTCAAGATAACAACAGCACAGTTCATCGGGCTGGAAGAATATGTGACTGGTTTGATGAATACTCACACACCCTATTGGACATGGAAAGTCGCTTCCCAGCAATGTGAGTCTTATGGTTGGGAAGAGAGTTTTACAGGGATAAGTATGGGATGAATAGCAGCAGCCACGTCTGGTTCCCCGACCTTAGCGACAAAATATGGGATCTCAAAGGTGCTGGAATCTTCTCGATATTTCCATTAGAGGAGAAGATACGCTAGAAGATTCCATGTGACGTCACGGCCTGCCGCGGGAGACTATATAAGAAGAGTACTTGGATGACGGTGTGTTGTTGGTCGACTGGGATCGCCTTGGAGCGCGAACGTCTTTGGAGTTCTATCCGCTGTGCGAGCTAGTAAGCTGTTAGACGCCGAGAGGTAGAAGCGTTGATCAATTGGAAACGACTTTAGAGTTTCTTCTGCATTTCTAGCCTGAAGCTGGTGAGCTGAGCGCTATTGAAAATGCTGTTATTGTTGTTATTAGTTATTTGCTGACTGTTTGTGTTGCTAAATATCAAAGTGCTGAACTGTTATTACCTGTGAATTGTTGTCTGTTTACATTGCTAATCTGCGCAAGAACTATTGTTTACTGTACCTGTGCTACGTGTTTTCCTGCATATTTGTAAATAAACCTTCATTCTTTATTATCCTGCGTGTTGGACTGTTTACACCATACACCCACAGAAAGACTTTCGTAACACTATTGAATCTCGATTGGCCTGCAAAATCACCTGACCTGAAAATCTGTGGGACATGTTGGAACAGCGGGTAAAACGCCGAAATCAGCATCCCCGCAATTTGGTGGATTTGCACGATCAAATCCTCAACGAGTGGCTTAAAGTGGATGCGACGTACCTGCAAAACCTTGTGGACTCGCTTCCTAACCGAATTCAGGCGGTTATCAAGTCCAGAAGCGGAGTTACACGGTATTAAATTATGCTTTTAATGTTTTCTCTAGGGGTGACTAATTTTTTGTCCGGTGACTGTATTTACGTATTTGACAAGAGAGAGATAGCTAGACGGAAAAATACAATTCCCACATAAATTATTGAATTCATTTAAAAAATAAAAATAAACTAATAATGTTACAACTGCATTTTTTTAATGAGAGAGCCGATACGCGTTTTCTGGTTTTCTTTTTAGATTTTCTTGAATATTTCGAACACTATTCAGCTTTCGAATTGCAATTGATTTAACAAATTAAAGAGAGTAAAATTGCCTACAAATACATGCTTTTATTTTTCTTGAAGCTTTAATAGTTGCGCGGATAATAGCTCTCAAAAATGGGAGTTGTCCAATAATTTACGACCACCTAGATCACCATAATGGCGCTTTACCTATCTAAAAAAACTTTTTTTAAATACGCTCTCTTTTTTTCAAAAAAAAAAAAACAGTAGTTGTAACATTATTATTTTTTTTTTATTAATTTTTGAAATGGGTACAAAAATTTAGGGACAGCCTGTATTACTGCATATCATATCCTTCTTACACTCTCCGGTTCATTTTC